>JAIFZK010000010.1:6555000-6562500 GCA_027481765.1 Tenualosa thibaudeaui | reverse complement strand
ACTCTCACTGTTTTTCTCTCTAATTGTTTCTCTCTCTGCTTCTGTCTCTCACTCTCTTTCTCTCTTGCTCTCTCTTCCTCTCTCCTCAGATCGAAGAATTCCCTATCCAGTCTCTCTGGTGATAATATGTGTAGATGGAATGGGAGCCAGAGAGATTTTTCATTGTTTTTAGAGACAAACAGAGACAGGACTGATTTATCCCTTTGTCTAAACTCATTATATCTCCAGACTGTTAATGGGCTAGCTACCACACACACACCCTCCGCTGGCCTTACAGTGCTTTTTCATGCATGCCGTTTTTAACTTCCTTTTGCATTTATCATTTTTACATGTTGGTTCTAGTTAAATGAAAGTGTTTTGTTGTGTGTTTACAACTATAACTCCTAATCATATAAGGAATCCATGTCCCAGTATTGAAATTGCTGCAGTGTGTTCTGGTATGTTATATGGTGTGTATATATATATATATTGTGTGTAATCTATGTAACTTTTTCATGTTTTCTTTTAAAGTTGTTACTTTTCTCTATCCAGAACTCATACAACTTTTTGCATGTGTGTGCATGTTTGTATTAAATCTGTAAATGTGGTAATCTATGTGTGTGTTTGTATTTGTGTATTTGTTTTTCTCTCTATGTTTGCTGATGTGTGTATGTCTCTCTCTCTCACTTTCTGTGTGTGTGTGTGTGTGTGTGTGTGTGTGTGTGTGTGTGTGTGTGTGTGTGTGTGTGTGTCTTGGGGATGGGGGCTGTGTGTATGTGTGTGTGTGTGTGTGTGTCTTGGGGACGGGGGCTGTGTGTATGTGTGTATGTGTGTGTGTGTGTCTGTATGTCTTGGGGACGGGGGCTGTGTGTATGTGTGTGTGTGTGGTGGGGGGATTTGTGTACTGAACATACAGAGTTTGATGGTCCATCCCAGGAAGAGACACAGATATGTATGTCAGGCTTTGCCTGGTGGGGAGTGATCATCCCAATTATAGACCAGCACACTGACATGTCGGACAGACAGGGATCCTCATCAAAACCCCTCTCTGCGGATGGGCCTGAAAATGTCTTCCCATACCATGCCTCACTCTCCATTTGCACTGCTCTTGTTTGTCCATGTGTTTATTTGCTTGCATGTTTGTTGTTGACTGAAAGCAGTGCCCCATAATGTTTACAAATCTGCCGTCTCCCAGTATGGTGATAGTGGGTTGTTGTAGCACATGGTGAGATGCTGAGGCTTACTGTAGTGCAAATGGAGCCACAGGTGAATGAGTCAGGGTTTTCATTCCCAAATATTGGCAGACACAGAGGGAGGAAGAAACATATGAGATCTGTTGTTGTCTGTTGTGCTGCTACATGGGAGGCCCATCTAGAATTCCAGGGTGGAATATTACTATGCCCCGCTATATTTGACTCTCTGACTGAGTGAGACAGACAGTGAAGTAAATGCATGTATGTGTGTGTGTGTCTGTGTGTGGTCCTACAATTACAACTAGACAAGAAGTTGATGAGATGAGACCGTTTTAAAGCTCTTTATCTACCAATATGAAATGCAATGAATACAAAAGGTCTGTTTATCTGGGTTTTTTTTTTTTAATAAATGAAATCTCTCCTCTTTCAACCTTTCCTTGTCCTCTTCCTCTTTCAAGTTCTTCTCTCCTGTTCTGCCACCCCTTTTCTGTGGTCTGGTTTCTATGACGACAGGGTTGATCGATTTGATGCCATCTGATTCCGAAGCTGCAGAAAAAAGAGATGACAGCAGATGGTTTCTGGGTTGCAAGGTCTCCCTCCAAAGTGATTGAGAGAGAGAAAGAGAGAGAGAGGGGGAGAGAGAGAGAGGGAGAGAGAGAAAAGAGTGAGGAAGAAGTAAGTAAGGGAAAGACAGAATGAAAGAGAAACAGGGAGAGAGATATAGATTTCTATGTTTTATAGTAATACAGTATGCCATGAATACATCTATTTTTGAATGGTTTGGCCAGAAAAACAGAAATCAATTTGAAATTAAAGAAAAAAAAGATGGGGGCAGAGATGCACAAGTAGAGTAGAAGAGTGGAAACCAAAAGGCTGGAAAGAGCAAGGGAGGGAATAAAAGAAAGAGATGGAGAGAGAGCGAGAGAGAGTGTGGGCATGCACAGTGCACCAGAGCCAGGGGAAGTATTGTGCTTTGGTTTGGCTCTTCAGTGTTGTTGGGCTAGCTGTGGTTGCAGGTCATGAGGTCACCGATCACAATTTCAGATTTGCCTTCTATCTGCTGGGTGAGCAGTACTGTTCAAAACTCTGCCTACCACTAGCCATAAATATGGAGAATAGGATTTTAGACAACAAAAACAACCACAGTTACACAGTTAAGCACACACACACACACACACACACACACACACAGTGAGTGTGAAAGGGAAACATTATAGAGGGAGTTATTCACTAGATATGGCTACGCACACACACACACACACACACACGTACACACACACACACACACACACACAACGTAGAAGAATACAGAGACAGGAACAAAGCCGTTTCTCCACACACAACACGAAACGAAACATAGCCCAAAAATCCTTCAATGCCATCCTGGCTGTCATGGAGACACCTGTCACATCACATCACGGCGACAGCCAGCAAGACGTTCATTTCAATATGACCTCTCTCTCACACCCTGCCGTAGCTGTAGCTACTACAAGACCTTTGTTTGTTTGTTTGTTTGTTTTGTGAGTGTTTGTTTGTTTGTTGCTCTCTCTCTCTCACTGAGCAATGGCAATGGTGTGTGACCGTGTGTGTGTGTGCGTGTGTGTGTGTGAAACTTTAAATGTTTCTCATAAACACAGTGATGTGTTATTCACGGTCGTGAAAAGAATAGAACAAAATGGAGGGAGGGAGAGACAGAGGGAGAGGAATGAAAAAAAGAAAACATGAAAGAATGGAAAACAGAGTGAATAAGAAAAAGAAAGAGAGAAGAGAGTGTGTGAGAGAGGGAGAGAGGGGTGAGAGAAAGCTTGTTAGGGGGGAAAACAGATGGCCTTTAAACCACACAGGAGCACCCATGGGATAGGGTGAAGAAAGAGAGAGCGAAAGGCGGAGAGAACAAGGGAGACAGGACAAAGACGGAAAGGAAGAAAAAAGAAAGAGAGGAAAAGATAGAAAAAAAGAAATATCATGAGAGAGAAAGAAAGAGCAAGAGAGGCCAGGGACTGTATACATACCTAAAGGGATGGGGGAGGGCGACAGTTAGTACATTTAGAGTGTGTGTGTGTGTGTCTGTGTGTGTGTGTGTGTGTTTGAGTCCGTGTGTGTTTGAGTGTGTGTGTGTTTGAGAGAATCCATATTTTCATTGGTGTTAGTGTGTGTATGAGTCCATATTATCAGTGGTGTTGGTATGTCTGTGTGTCTGAGTGTGTGTGTGTGTGTGTGTGTGTGTGTGTGTGTGTGTGTGTGTGTGTGTGTGTGTGTATGCATTTGTGAATCTGTGTGTTCCATTACGTTTTTAATGTGGTTTTTGGCGGACTGCATCTCCAGTTTACTAGTGAATGGTCCATGCAATCAATGCAGAATGCTGTCACAATCTTTCACTCTGGCTCACAGTCTGGCCACGCACACGCACACACACAGAGAGAGAGAGAGAGAGAGAGAGAGAGATGACAAAGGGGAGGTGGAAATGAAAAATTTGGGGTTCCATCCCGTTACATTATGCAGCAGATGGTGTCCAGGCAAAGCCAGACTCGGGCAATCCCTGGAGAGAGAGAGTGAAGAGAGAGAGAGAGAGAGAGAGAGAGAGGAAAATACAATACACAATGCAAAAAAGGGGTGGTGGGGGTGGGTGGGGGGGGGGGGACAAAAAAATGCGTAAACGTGTCAGCAAAGAAATTATATTCATTTAATGGGTGATTTCAGAAATCAAGTCTGTCCATGAGTTGATGACATGAATCATTTATAGTGCAGAGGCCTCTTACTCTGTGCACATGGGGTTCGAAATGATACTCGTATTCTTAAAATATATCCATAAAATAATCCAGAATAATCCATCAAATACTGTGTTGTAATGTTTGTACCTGTGTAACAACTAATCTATCTATCTATCTATCTATCTATCTATCTATCTATCTATCTATCTATCTATCTATCTGTGTACCTCATTGTCTGTCTGTTTTTCTAAATTTTCTGTCTCTTTTTGTATTTTGTAGTTTTTTCTTACTGCAAAATTGATTCCTCAAACATTGCTCTTGACACTTTCAAACAGCCTCTGTTGATGTGGAAAACAACTTCAAAACTTGAGAAATGGATGTCTCATCATGAAACGAGCTAGCTGTGATGTCTGATCATCAGACAGAAGCTAGGGTGGAGAGGCTGAGACGTGATCACATGTAGGAGGATATGGAATCAATACCACATCAGCCCAGCTATTTAAACACGGACATAAATATCTCTCTGGATTGTCTACAGCTGCTCTCGCTTTCTATCTTGACCCCCTCCTTCTCCTTCTCTCTCTCTTTTCCTCTTCCTCTTTGCTGTTGCTTTCTCTCTCTTTCTCTCACTCTCACTTCATCTCTCCCTCATTTCTCTGTCACTTATTTACACATCAGGCCCTGTTCATGAGATGGCACATTACCCTGCCTATGCACACACACACACACACACACACACACACACACAGACACACTGCAGTCCAACCATAGCCCCTGGAGTCCCACCCAGGTGCAGCATTGGCCTCAGGCCTGCCTGGCACCCCCTCACCCTCTCTTCACCCCCACCCTCACTCCCATCTCTCTCTCACCCCCGCCCGCCGTCCCCCTTACCCCTCTCAGCCCGGCCCCTGGCCCCCGGCCCCCAGTCTCAGCTGGGCCACACCTGAGCTCAGCCACGAACAGAAGGAGGGGAGGGGAGGGAGGCATGACCCTGGTCAACCCTGAAGAGGAAAACGTACACAGGCACACATACACTTTTTAGTCATAGACATACACTTGCACTCCGATAGCCACAAACACACACACACACACACACACACACACACACACACACACACACAGACATATGTCTGTGTTACACATTCAGAGTTACACATGGAGATTTCCTACACACATCATGCATGAACTGGATTCTCACATTGAGCCAGTGTTCACATGATATCACACATGTGTGCACAATCATCAACACACTTGCCTGAACATAACCATGCAGCATGTAGAGGAGTGAACACACACACACACTATCTGTCTGTCACACACACACACACACACACACCCACACCCACACACACTATCTCTCTATCACACACAGAGACACAGCAAGAGAGAGAGAGAGAGATCGAGTCCTCCCGTCTTCTGTTCGGGACCAAATATAACATCACATCTGTCTGTCTGTCTGTCTGTCTGTCTGTCTGTCTACCCCATGTTGCTCTCTTCCTCCTCCCTCCATACCTTTAACAATGCCATCCGTATCTCTCTATTACTCTCTCTCTCTCTATTTTCCAGTCTCTCCTCTTCTCTCTTTATGTCTTTCTCTGCACTCTTCCTTCTCACATTCCCTCCCTCACTTTCACTTCCATTCTTTCCTTTTCTTTCTCTCCATACCACTGTCTTTTTCTCTTTCTGCCTTTGCCTTTGCCCCCCCCCCCCACTCTCTCTCTCTGTGATGAGGTGATTCTACGCTCCATCACTCTGTAATTACACCCTCTCAGTCATGAGGCCCAGCGCTGCTGCTGCTGCATCCACACTTACTGTAGCAGGGTATGTGTGTGTGTGTGTGTGTGTGTGTGTGTATGTGTTTGAGTGTGTGTTTGTGTGCATGTGTGTGTGTGTGTATTTGTGGTGTGTATGTGTTTGTGTGCATGTGTGTGTGTGTGTGTGTGTGTGTGTGCTAAGTCTCACCCACCCATGTTTACCTTCTTTCATTAGCATCATGCACGTTAGCCACTTTGTTTGCATGTGTTTGCATGTGTTTGTGTGTGTTTGTGTGTGTTTGAATGTGTTTGTGTGTGTTTGAATGTGTTTGTATGTGTGTTTGTGTACTTCTATGGTGTGGTGGTAGTGGAGTTGGAGTGTGTGTTGGATGTTGTTGTCAGGCGTTTATCTAAATAATGAAAAGGAAACCAAGCACACATAGGCATGAAATTGTTATATATGTTTTTAATACAAGTGCATATTACGCTTGCCCATGTGTCATGTGTGATAGCAGAGAGACCCACAGATGGAGGAGAAAAGACTAGGATAGAAGTGTGTGTGTGTGTGTGTGTGTGTGTGTGTGTGTGTGTGTGCGCGCGCAAGCACTGGAGTGTCATGTGTACATCTAAATCGTTATAAACAGCCACAATTCAGTGGGTGGCAGCCTGTAGGCATGGGCAGACTGACAGCCTGACAGTGATGCTTGTCTGATGACCCATCCCTGGCAGGACCCACCCCGGGGCCCAAGTCACCCCAGGCTCGAGGCGCTCAGATTGGGGAGAAGCGGTCCGGCACCAGCCTCACCGACCCATGGCCCCCGTGGCTGCACGTCCTCCACACCCCATACACCAAGAATCCTGGAGGGGCTGTTCACCCCCTGTCTGTCAACATGACCGCCTGGACAAAGGCCCCCAGAGGACTGGCCAACCCCCTGCCCGACTGCAATGCCACACAGACAAAGGAAACAGATGCCTGGTAACACACTCTCCCAAGAGAGAAACAGAGAGAGAAAGGGAGAGAGATACAGAGAGAGAGAACGAGAGAAAAAAAACAAGAGGGCAGAGAGAGTCAGTGAAAGGAAAAGAGAGAGCATTAAGTCAAGAGAGAGCCTCCTCCCCCCTTCATTTTCGATCCTTTTCTAATTTCTGGTATCATTAACTCTGTCAGAAGATGGTAAATGACGATTAAAATACTCTTTAATAGTCGCCTCATCCAGCTGACGCTCTCTGCATTAACTGCTACAATGGAAATTAAACAAGCGGTTCGGAAATGATACAGCTGCATAAATCGGAGCTAAATTGCAAGAACACACTACATCCATTTTGATCATCATATCATATAGTGCTCATGACGTTCATTAGGAACACATCCATACCAATGGAGTGTGGAAATGTCCAAGTGTATTTCACCCGGTGAGGTTTTTCACCATGGGAACTAGGACATGTGCAGGGAGATATGTTAACAGCCCTCAGGGTAGAGAAACAGCCATAGAATGTGTGTGTGTGAGTGTGTGTGCGCATGCATGTGTTTATGTGTGTGTGTGTGAGAGAGAGAGAGAGTTTGCATTTGTTTTATAGTTGTTTTTTAGACATATGGCTTTTGCCCACCATTGTCTTAATTTATCTATACAAACACTGAAAGAAAGACATTTGAAAAGCCGCACATCTCTTTGTTTAAACCCTACATACATACACACACACACACACACACACACACACACACACACACACACACACACACACACACACACACACACACACACACACACAACCTCAACCTGTACCATGCAGCAGATTACAAATAACAAATGAAACATCCTGCTCTGCTGTACAAACAAGAATTAATAACAAAACACATTTGGC
>JAIFZK010000010.1:6485000-6550000 GCA_027481765.1 Tenualosa thibaudeaui | reverse complement strand
GCCAAAGGATGTGTGGATATATACAGGATGAGCGACACTAAGCATTGTTGGGCTGCTGTCGCTGATTCAATCTGACATGAAATGTTGGACGGAGGAGAGGGGTTGCAGCTCAACAGAAATCCCACAGAACAACAGCTCTGATCACTGACGTTAAGTGGGTCTGATGTGACATTTGCTGTTGGACTGACAATAATCTCTGTATTACAGTATTGTCATTGGGATTAAGCTGAAAAATATACAGAGTGGACCCCTACAAATGTCAATCATCTCAGTGATATCCATTGATGTATGTGTCCACACCTCCCACAGCTCACTCATAAGCAACAGGAGTGTTATGCTACATCTTACTCAGATCTATTTGCCTTTCCTATATTTTGCTATTTTGCTTATTATGCTAAATTCATTCAAATTCTGCCCCATTTCCCCATCAGTATTAACTAAATACCCCAATATGACAAATCTAAAACCTGGGTCAACCCCCAAATTAAAATAGAATTAACTGAATGTAGATTTACGGGGGGGGGACACTTTGTCACTGTAATGCCCTGTATGTTCTTGCAAGTGCTGGAGTACTAATACCATGACACCGATGCACTTAGCATTTGGAATTACAACAATACAAGGACAAATTACATCTGTAAATACCCAACTAAAGTCCCATCCCAAAAAACAATTGTACTAAAAATATGAATGATCTTTCATCAAAGCCTCAGAGGGGAGCAACATAACAACAACAAAAAAAACAAAGGAGCAGTTTGGAAAGATCTTCATTAAAATACACAGGGATATTTTCATAGTGATTCAGCAGTCCATTGGCTGGGCAATTAGGTACCATTAGGTACACCTACGACCGGCACTGGTAATCACCATGAGCATAATGATGCAGCGTATCCCAAACGATCCATTTCCCTTTCCTACATTTTGCTATTTTGCAGCCTTAGCTCGATATGAATGGCCTATGTGCACGGGGCGTGATGGTTGATTGGTAATTAGCTTTTATGTTAATGACAATTGTAATGAGGCTATACCAAGCTAACTTGGAAATGAACTCTGAAGTGAGGAGGAACATCAAGATCTGTTGTCAAGTTTATTAGTTAGGCTTACCTTGGGTAGTAAACTAGTGTAACTACACCATACAACTAACACTTATGCCTAATATTAATCTAGCCTACCGTACTTCACACAAATGGATATGCTGTCCCTGTTCCATGGAAATGGAACTGTGTCCAGAGCCTATTAGAGAGATATTTATTACATGTAAAAGACCTGAGAACAGCTTTGATCATATGTGGGGCAGACAGAGGCAAGATGATCAGTGATCAGTCCCCACTTAGTCATGTGACCACCTGCTCTGTATAGTTAACCCAGTGAAGATGGATTAGGTTGGTCAGTGGTTGGGCTCTATCATGACTCAGCATAACTTAAAATAATTATTTCCATTATGAGTGATTGGCTGTTGATTTAGAGCACGCAGACACACACACACGCACACGCACACACATGTAAAAGCTCAAACAAGCAAACAAACAAATACAAATACATATACACACTAATATAAACACAAAACACACAAGCACATACATATCCAAACACACATACAGAGAAACAAGGACACACGCCGACACACATACAGTAGATGCACAGACAAACAAAAAATGCACACAAGCACACATACACACACACACATTTGCACACAAGCACACACATGAGCACAACACATACACACAGTTACAAGAACATACACCGAGACACATAGTGCATACAAGCGAAAAACATGCACGCACCCACGCACAATCACACATACACACACACACACATACAGGTGTGATAGACGTCAGCACGGTGAAAGTTGCCCCCTCTAAAACTCAAACCCTTGGCATTAATAAATTTTACCCTCACGGTGTCTCTGCTGTCAGAAGGGGGCCTCAGCTGCTCCTCCAAATTGGTCGGAGGCGGTGGATATGAGGAAGAGAGAGAGAGAGAGAGAGAAAGTGTGTGTGTGTGTGTGTGTGTGTGTGTGTGTGTGTGTGTGTGATAAGAGTCCCCGGCTGTGTAGCTGTGTTCAAGTAGGTGTGCCTCTGTGTGTTTGTGTCTGTTTGCATGTATGCTTTTGTATGTGTGCTGTTGGTATATGTGTGAGGGTGTGTGTGTGTGTGTGTGTGCGTGTGTGTGCGCATGTGCAACATGAGTGATGATAGAAGAGTCTTATCCTAAGCCCCCCCCCCCCCCCCCCTCCATTTTCTGTCTCAGCAGGAGCACCTCCTCTCCACCCCCACATCCCACTTCAGGTGGCTCTTCAATCAGCACAAGTGCACACACAGGACATGCCTCATCCCGCCCTATCCATCTTCTCAGCCCTTATTTGCACGTCCTGATTGGGCAGACGCCATGTACTGCAGCCGTCAATCACCCGGCCAGCCCCGTCTAAGGTTGGGGTTTGCAGTTAGTTTTCTGCTTACGGAGGTGCCAGTGGGCCACCTGCTGTGTTTAAGGAGGGGAAGAGGAGGAGCGGGACTGGGTGCGTCGCGTGAGTCAGTGCGCCGGGATTGGGCATTAATCTCCTGTCACAGCTTTACTTTACGAGAAGCAGCAAGACTGCTCTCCACACAGACTCTTATCACTTCATCCTTGCTGAGTCTCTAACATTCTCTCTCTGTCTTTCTCTCTGCCTCTCTCACTTTCTTGATCTCTTTCTCTATCTCGATCTGTCTCTTTCCAATTGACTAGGCTTACAGCTTCACATCCATCAAAATAAAAGGGAATGCTATTAGAGCCTTACAGTGGGAGGTTTTAATGTTTGATGTGTTCCAGTGGTGTACAAGTATAGTTAGACAGTGCTTGGAGTGAAAGGAGTATTAATAATTTCTTTGTCTTTCTGTTTCTCTCTATCTTTCTATCTCTCTCTCTCTCTCTGACTCAGACGTGTGCCATCTTTGCACATTTTAAACACCTATACAAACACACACACACAACAAGATAACCAGAGAGTGGGTCTATTATTGGACCAGCAGCCTATTAAAGGGAAAGTGATAGCTGGCACCCTGCTTTTACGAGATGGTGAGGAAGGGAGCTGACATTTTCTTTTCTCTTTACAGCCTCCATGTCAGCGCTCACATTCACTTTTACAGTGACGGGACCCATCAGCGTTCGCTGGCCACTTCACACTGCTCCAAGGCTACTCGACACTCTCCATGCGTCCCTCTTTCCCTCCTTTCCCTCTTTCTCTCCTATTTTCTCCTTCTCTCTTTCTTTCTCTCTCTTTCTCTCTCTCTCTTTATCTCTTTCTCTCTGTGGTCGAGTTTGAATCAGTTCTCCACAGAACTTATAAACAACAACTCACCATATACGTCCCCAATGACAGGCTGGTCCAAGGCTACTATGTTCGTGCTTCAACTCTCCCCTCTTCCTTTGTCTCTCATTCTCTCTCTCTCTCTCTCTCTCTGTCTCTCTCTCTCTCTCTGTCTCTCTCTCTGGGGTCGTATTCAGTGGACACTGTTTTACATCGAGCATAAACAACAGTTTACCATATACATCTCCAATGACTTCACGCTGACGGACAGTTGGTCAGATTTATAGCCGAGGCCATTTGACTGTTGTGAAAGTGTGTTTGGCCAACCACCAACAGCCTCCAACTAAGGGTGTAACCCTCCTTAATCTACTTGTAGTTCGGTTACAAGCCCAAAGCCCTAATCAGTAGGCCTTGGCTGCCCCCCCCTCTTACCGACAGATCAGATGGACAGTATAAATGTATTTGTGCACACTTCCATAAACATCAACACACCCCTCACTTCCTATTTTTGCTTCCAGTGATGGCCTCCATCAAAAACCTACTTTCAATAAAATCTCTCCCTCACTGAATTACATGGGCTTCGTTCAGTAAGACCTACAGACCATAATAAGTACACTTAAGTTTTAAATTTGTAATATTCAAGAGAGCATATTTTATACAGAGGTCTATCACAAAATTTTATCACAGATAATATATGTATCATCTCAAGTTAAAAATGTCATTGGTGGAACACCAAACAAACACAACAGGAGGGGTAAGAAAGTGTTGAAAATTAGCCCTATCTCTCTTGTCATTTATCGACAGTAGTTGCTCAACAAGGCTTTCAGAAAAGTCACCCTTGTATACTTCTGTGCATGGCATGAATTCTATTTGCTGTCAGTCACACACAAATCTCATCATTTCACATGTGTTTCTGTCATGACCCTCTCTCCCCTTCCAGGCTTGCTGGAGATGACTTGTGAGATGTGTCAAAGAGAAGTCAATGTGAAAAAGATCAATAAATCAATTGGTATGGCTCAATGTACGTATGTCACTGACAGAGGTTGGGATAGCAACATCTCCATCAGTCTGTGACAGCAGCAACGTGTTGATCATGGCTGGACACTGAGTCTGAGGAATATGAGCACACACACACAGCAATGCAGCAACGCAGCAATGGAGTTTCTAAGAATTTTATTTATAAATTTTACAGAGTTATACTTTATCAGATCTATTGAAAACGAATAATAACATATCAGATAACAACAACAACAACAACAATAACAATAATAATAATAATAATAATCATAATAATATTTCAGGCCTAGATTTTTTTTGATGGCGTTTTCACAGCTGTGGCACAGTGGTAACAGATCCTCATTAAAGTTCGATCTCCCTCCTCCCTAAAAAGGCCTTGGAAAAACAGAGCTCTCCTCCGGGGTCCGTGTCCGTCACTCTGATGCGGATCGACTCACACGATTGGTGCGGATAAACACGGGGGCAGGGAAAGAGATGGATAGTAGAATTGAGGGAGGGGGAAAGTGAGAGAGGGAGGAATGGGAATGGGAGGAGAGGGGAGGGGAGGGGAGGACAAGAGAGGTGGGCAGGGTTGAAAAAAAGGCAGACAATACGAGTCGTGCTTTCCGTCACACCGGGAACCCTTTATTAGGGACCTCGTTGAAGTCTTATCATCCAAAGCATCAGCGGAAGAGCACGGAGACGCAGAGTGGGTGCTTGAAAAGCCAGAAGCGCGCGTGGCGACAGACAGTTCAATCTGTTCGGTCTCGGCGCGTGTCGTCTGACTCAGCTCAGTCTATGAGTGAAATATTTTCATAATCCGTCAGGGCACGCGAGGAAACACTGCACTTTCACCTCTCTTCAGGCGGGCCTATCCACGAGACCGTGTCCATTGTTCCCGGGGTGAGGGTCAAGAGGCGTCATTGCTACAAGATCGTTATCTACCTCATCAGAGGCTCACAGTTCTGTCGCCGTTTATCCACGGATGTGTAATCTGAGGATTTAAGTACAGTGACTGTGTAAATGTCAGCTTCGAAAATCATGAATATTCAAGACGCGAAAATAAGCGAACGCCAGTGCCGTAAGTAGACAGACGTTTTAGTTGTTTTAAGATTGAGCAACGCTGCTAAATTGAAACCTGTTGGGATATTATTAAAGCGAAAGAGAGAATATGAGCCGAGCAAGACTGGACTGAAATACTACAAGGACGTGAAAATTAGGGGGGCAATAGGATTTGCTGATCTGGAGAGTCCAACTGAGAGTAAATCTTTGGAAACAGTCGGAAGTTGAGCATCACAAACGGTGAGTCTTCCACTTGCACCTGAGCATCCACAAAGACCTAAATATGTAATTTCTAAATTATACCTTTATATACTTGCTTGCTAGTGTTAGCGTGACACATGTTATCTGATGCAAAATGGATAAATTCGATGTATGCGTAATTTCTTTGTGTAGCCTTATTTTCGTCATGTCATAGAACAACATTCCAAAATTCTGAAAAGAGTTTAAATCTCAATTCAGAGGGTATGTCGCCAGTGTTGAGAATCTCCTTGCGACAGATTGATGTTCACACGTTTGCCTGTCATATGGAGCGTGCTTTCCCTGCTCAGAAGGCTTGGTCTCGCACGACAGATGGTCGGCTATGAATCTGCACTTCCATCTCTGTACAAATATATTCAAGTGACTTCATTAAGTCGCTTAAATTGGGCAGTTTTCGTTGTCAGCTCAGTGCCTTGTATGACAAAGTTTCAAATATAATAGAAAAACTATAGATCACTTTTGTAGACTTTTTTCCCGCAAGTCCATGGACGATAAACTCATTAATAAATATTTACAGGGAAAGTCAACATTAAATGAGATTTCTCTCATAAATGTTGAATGGTGAGTGGAACATATGAACATGTGTGTCTACATTTAGGGGGTTGACATCATTTATAATAAAATATTGATGAGTCTTTTCAGGCAGCCTCATAAATGATTTTAATTAGACGACAATGCAGGCCACAACAAAATGCTGTATAAGCACTTCGTGTCAAACTTCTTTGGGTCTCGTGGATAATGCGTTATTCTAAATTGAGTCTAAGATAAACATAGGCTGTGAGTGCCTCAGTGGGTGAAAAGATGAGAGACAGAGACAGAGAGAGAGAGAGTTTGCCTCAGGCGAAACATGTTGTCTCTTGCCATGCCCCAAGTGTATGTGAACAATCCTCTCACCCTTCTTCTTTTCCATTTTCTCTTGGGGCGCAGGTGTACCACATCAATCTATTCGGCTGTAGCCCCACGTCCACGTTGAAAATGATGCTGAGTCCAGATCAATCCGACCCGGACCTTCCGTGGGGGCAGTCCGATCCGGAGACCGTTTTAAATGTCATTAAAGTCGAATGTATGCCAAATGAGCCTATGGAAGGAGACAGCAAATCCCGTTCTTTGCCCGAGCCACCCCTGACGCGTGAGGAGAAAAGACGGCGGCGACGCGCCACCGCGAAGTACCGGTCCGCACACGCCACAAGAGAGCGGATTCGGGTGGAGGCATTTAACGTGGCCTTCGCCGAGTTGAGGAAACTTCTGCCTACGCTCCCACCCGACAAGAAGCTCTCCAAGATCGAAATCCTGCGTCTGGCAATCTGCTATATCTCTTACCTAAACCACGTGTTGGACGTGTAAAAGCAGGAGAAAATCAAACTTTCAAAGACGAAAACATTTGACAATACCACCACCACCTACAACAACAACATCACACAGACATAAATATACGAGCGCTTTTGGAACTGGAGTCACAGTAAAATAACCAGTGGAAACAGTGGATTTCCATAAGAAAATAAACTCTAGTTTATCACTGTTATTTACGTGTTCAGTTGCTGGGCTGATGTCGGTCGCAAGGGAAGCTGTTAGAGGGTCGCAAGACCTGTAGCCTTGCAGCGAACCCTAGGGCAGCGGACTGAGTGAATGAGTGGAGCGCAATAACAAGAGAGTCTTGTGCCTGGAGACAAATGTGTGTGGGTTTCCTAGACAATACTGTTCACTCCCAAGTCCCACGGGTCTTAGAATCTCCGTGTGCCGGCACTGACTCAGAGAGAGATGGGAACAACAAGGAATCCAAGACCCCCTTGTTTTCATCCTTACTAAAACAGGACAATGAAATGTCCATTAAAAATGAAAATGGAGAACATAGGAAAATAGGAAATTGAGAGAGAGAGAGAGAGAGAGAGAGAGAAAACAACGTTCTAAGTGCCACCTATTATGAAATAATGACCTTAACCGTGGTTTTGATTTATTTATGATGTATGGATTAGCCTTTTATGTTGATAAATAATTTATGTTTATGTTAGAGACGTGTCCTTTTCAACCTGTCAGGTATTTATGTCTAGCCTGCAAAAGATTATATTTATTAATGTGTCATTATTTATTTGGTTATTTATTTATTTATTTATTTATTTTACTGTGGTATGTGGACAACGGAAGTGATGTTGTTGCTTTTCAATTGCACTTTTTCAGTGATGTTTTGTCAGTTGTAGGCTTAATGTTGTGAAACGAGCAGTTCATTATTGTGAATATTTTATTTCTGATCATGTCCATGAAAACGAGAAGCACTTCTCACTGGGTAAAACCCATTGATATTCTGTATGTGTTGATGAGATGGTAAAATAACTTGGATAATCTGTGGCCTACAAATAATCACGTCATCAATATAAGAAAACGTTTCCGTGCAGGTATGAAATAGGGATTATTTCAGTATATTAATGTTGTTTTTTTCCAGAAATTAGAAAATTTGAAGGGAATGCAATAAACCATTCAAAAGGCTATAGAGTATAGAGACACCAACTCTGCTGCGACCAAAAAAAATGATTTCAAAGTAGATTATTTTTATTGACATGTGATTCCTAGAAATCGTTTATTTATTTACGTGTCTGTTGTGAACCTCTTACGTCACTAATTTTATAGAGAGAAAAAAAAGAAACATCATATCTGCTATCCAAAGATCTCCTGTTTTTTCAGGGTTTTTGTTCGTGTCCTTTTGTAGTGGGTTAGCTATTACAAACATGGTTTGTAACAAACACAGTTTTCATATCTTTCTGGTGGATTGTTAAAAAAATAAATATCTAAAAAAATAAACATGTTCATTTTCTGCATACTTATCCATACTCGTCATGGGAGGTAGCCTAACAACAATGTCAAAAGACGTTTATAGCAGGTAGAAAGGGGATGTGAAAATCATGTCCCTGAATGTAATCAATGCTAGATTATCTCAAACATTTAGAAAAGCTCACTGCAAGATAAGTGCAGGAAATTCAGTGATGCATCCATGCTTTTAGTTAAAACCATCGACGTTTACATTGCAGTATCCAAATTGCCTGTCAGTTTAATTTACTAAACAGACATAAATCTCCATTAGGGCGTCAAACGGCAGAGTAATGCCGGTTTCTGCACCACCATAATCGCAGTCATCATCGCTCAACACAGCAGCATTAGCAGCTTGACTGGATATGCCAGGGTGATTACTGATTGTCTGTACAACTACACGGGCACGGTCTCTTTAGGAGGCCCAAGGTAACGCGAAATGCCAAAAAACCCATGGTCATTACAATCGGGCATCGCATCCAGAGAGGAGGCAGCGTGGCTGTGGTCAGCCTGCCGGCGAGGGAAAGCCTGTCTCCGGGCGTGCGTTTGCAGCTCCGTTCCGCTCTCGGCATAAAGGCGCACCCTCCCCAGAGAGGGGGCAGGTGTTCCTCCAGACGAGCCAAGACAACCAAATTACGGTCCGTCTGGTGCCTCCCGTGGGAGAGAGTGAGTGAGTGAGTGAGATAGAGAGAGAGAGAGAGGGGTTTATGAGGGTATGTGTAGATGTAGGCTACCAAATGTATAAAAATACACATGAAAAAGTAACTATTCGATAAATTAATTGAGGATTTTTTGTCCAATGTTTTTATTTGGCTAAATGATCAGCATTGTCTAATTGTAGTCGACATTGCAACCTTGCTGAAAATAAAACGGTTTATTGAGAAAATATCCATATTGGCTATGTTTTATAGAACTACTTGTAGACTACTCCATCCTGTGCTGAAAGTTTATGGAAGCAAGCTCTTCTTTGATGTCATTTTCCATTACCTATAGCCTGCAGCTTTATGGGATTTAGAAAGCTTGGTGGCCCAAGGTGTCTAAAGACAGAATTTGTTCAATAAAAACGGGTGAAGACCGGGGTTTTGAAAATGAACTGTCTGTGTGTGCAGCCTGTAATATTTACATGGGAAAGCCATCAAAAAATAGGGGGAGCATTGTGAACACATTTACTACAATGGCTTTCAGGACAAAAATAACTATTCTTTCTGTCTTGTTGTTATAGGAAATATTTCACCCATTGATTTCAGCAAAACCGGTGTAACAAATTATCCTAAATCCTGAATGAAGAATTAAGCCTGTTGATCATAAGCAGAAATCATTAGCAGTTCACTCGTTTATAATGCTCAAAGGAAACTTGCATATTGTCAAGTTATTATAAGCATGATGTATTAATGCTGAACGAAGATGTGTTACACCTTGTACAATCCATTAATAATGTCAATCTACAGTTAAAATGTAATCTGCTGAGAATACATTTCTCGTCAAAGAATTATCTGTTTAGACTAGGTTGTGACAGATGTCTACTCGATTTCCGGACAAAATTGTTAGTGTCACAATGTTATAGACAATTATTTGTTTTCTATTTATTCTACTCTAAAGAAACATCCTGTTTAAAACTAAGCTAAACAATCTATCCCTCTCCGACTACTACCGCACCGTTATGCGGTTAAAATGAGCTGTGGAGTTTTTCAGTCGTAGTCCCATTACTGTAATAGGTGTAGAATAAGCTATGGTGAGGAAACAAATTACTCGAATGTGACAACTTTTAGTTGAGTTCAGTTTTAGGATTCAAACAAAATACTTCTAGCCTGTAAACTTATTGTATGAGCCTGATCAACAGGGTGTTTCACACTCACACACACTTCCACAGGAACAAAAAATAAGAGAGACGTTGAATTAAATTAAAAGACAAGGAATAGTCGAAAGAGGAAAAAAGAAAGTAAGGTCAACATTGATGGCGCCAGGCTTTTTCCAAAAGGTTTGGGCAATGTATGTCAGTGTGTGAGAAAGCGCCATATTGCCCGTGTGTGTTCTAAGGATTATGTAATGGCTCTGTGCCCTTCTGAGATACCATATGTTAGCCTGTCTGTCAAGCAGCCAGCCTTATTCTATTAGGAGCAACCACTGATTTGCTGAACGCTCAGGTAGTGTATGTAGTTAGACACAACCTCCTTCTGTTCCGGCCAGTCTGGGCCAGGTCTGTCTTTTATTCAGTCTGTGTTTTTATGCCAACATAGGCCTCTTGCTTGGGTCTGATACAATAAAAACAAAACCATATGTTCATCAGTCTATGGGAACAAAGAAATTCCCTGCAACTATTGTGCCTGTGACTCACAAGCTTTCTTTTTTCCACCATTATTAGAATTAGAACGGTTTTCAAAGTGCCTGCATCCACTTCTGTTCTACTTCGCCGTATGGCTTCTACCTCCATCTCTTTCTGTTCGAGCTGAGAGCTGCACTTATGAAGTGTCCGCTATTCCTTGCAAGCTTCAATATGACACAAAAGGCTGGATCCATGTGTTGAAATGCAGCCGCGAGGAGGCAGCGCATTATGCCCGCCCACTTCACCAGCAGGGTCCCCGGGCTCGAGCCGGCCTCGCGGCCCTTTTGTCTGCAGACAGATGGAAATGGGCCGAGGAGGGACAGAGGAGCGAGAGAGAGAGAGAGAGAGAGAGAGAGAGAGAGAGAGATGGACGGGAGGGGGAGAGGGGGAAAGCAAGAAAGAAAAGAGGAGATGGAAAAGGGGAGGAAAAAGGGAGACAGTCTGTTCTAATTAACTCGCGCATAGAGAACGACACACTCCTCACAATGCGACCCGCACGCGCTGGCTCTTTGACCATCTGTACAAGCGCTAAACAGTTGGACACGTCGGACAGATTTGCTGCGAATGGACGTGATAGCGCAGACTATTAACATTTTTTAACTATTTACATTTCAACGATAAAATAAGTCCGATACAAAAATATAATGAATGACAAGCAAAACAGCCTGAGACAAGATGTCACCAGATAGGCCTAGGTGATTCTGGCCGGTGTTGGAGATTTCTGAACATGATTTTTTCAGATGCCATGCATGTTACTTGTTAAGTTTATTTCCAAGATTAAATAAAAGGACCAAAGTTTGTGTAATCTAGCCAAAGGCAAAAAGCCAAATACTAGGCCTCTAAGGCCACATAGGCCTTTACTGGACCACGGTGCTTGTTGTTCACCACCATGCCATGAAGCCATAGCGTGGAGGCTGTAATTATAAGAGTATAAAGCTTCGATTTATGAAGATGGACTGTCTGCATTTTCATTTTCTCCCGCAGTCACACAAAACCCACAGACACGCTCATATGGGAGGTTACGGAGGGTCTGGGGCCGCATTCAGTGATCAAACCCCAGTATCCCGCGGGTCCACCTCACGCGCTCAATAGAGACCATCTGCGCGGTGATTCGATTAAACAAATTCACGAATTCATCAAACCGGTGACAGGACAACGCCAGTTTTCTCGCCCGCAACACATTTACAGCATGCCTACTCGGGCATATGATCAAATTTCAGCCTATTTATGTGTGACATTTCGCACATAGCGCATGGCCAATGTTGGCTGAACGCATAAGGCAACTTAATCCGATGAACCAATAAAAAAGCCATGATGTTCCTATTTAAACAATAAGAAGGCGAAAGCCTTGTCCTAGGCTGTATGGTCACGTAAACAAGCTTTGTTATTATGTAGGTATAAAAGATAAATGTCTAAAACATTATTTAGTCTAATAGTAACTGTTGCCTAATGCTATACAGTATAGGCTTTAGTCATAAGTACACGCAAGAAACTTGACTTCACTACAAATGTCACGCCAGGCATAGCGCACGACAGGTGCATAGCGGTGCGTGTTTAAAGAGTGAGGGCGCCCTCGTTTGGTCGTGAAGGGAAAAATATTCTCGAACCAAGTTCAAAGCAGGCTATGCGATAAATGGCTCTTTTTGCTAAATTAGTTCATATCATCACGTCAGGAGAGTACAGTATAGGCGACTGCAAAGCGTAGGTATTAGGCTCTAAAAGGATAACTACAGGATTTTGACCCAAACGCATCCTCATTATAGGCCTGTCTAAAATTATTATTCTCAATGTACTATATTGCACGTGACGTTTTCATTGAAATAAATAGATAATGTCCAAAATCATTTTGATATTTTCATAAATGCCATGCATTCCATAACATCAGCGACCCCACCTCCTTACTACAAAAGGAAAATGTAATGATAGATTGTAACCACGTGAGGGCGCTCACTACCTTGTTTTTTACTAATTTTGTCATCAATGATTCAGATGTTGTGACATATTACCCAGTAAACAAGTCTTTAAAACTGAGAAATTACGTCTTCAAGTGAATACAATTTGTTTTGTGTGTCTTAACAATTTCTCAAATGTTTTTTTTTTTTTTTTAAAGAATAGCAATGTTGGTAGAGAGACAGGAAGTGAGTGGGAGAGAGCGATGAGGTGGGATAGGAAATGACGTTGGTCCCCGTGGGCACCTATAGCCAGCTACGCCACTCCACCTCTGTCCAATGAGATCTTTCTTTTGTTTAACATAAAATCCAGATAGGTAGGTGCTTTATTCCAATATATAGGCAGACCTAGCTACCTACCTCACCTCAGACCTAGTTGTGTGTGTGTGTGTGTGTCCGTTTGTCCTCATCCGCCTCTGTGTGACTATCACAGCACATCTCTTCACCCCTCACACAGTGGAGCTGAGCCTGAGTGTGTTTCTGGCGGCCAGCTGAAGGAGGTCTCTCTCTCTCTCTGCTGTTATCCTCTCAAGCTGCATGTGGGCTTCTCACACTGCCTGCCTCAATGACTTCCTGATGACCGGCCTCTAGTCTGACTGACCAACCAAACGACCGACTGACTAACTGACACACACGCACGCACGCACGCACACGCACACGCACACTCACTCACTCACTCACACTCATACTCACACTCACACTCACACTCACACTCACACTCACACACACACACATACACACACATAAACACACACACACACACACACACACACACACACACACAGATAAATAGACATGCAGAACCAAGCTCCAGACTCATAATTTACTATCATGGTGCCACATTATATGCTTGAGCATAACACCAGCCCAGGACATCAGACCAGCTAGAGCGCACTCACACTATTTCTGGTACTGTCCCATTTCTGGTACTGGTATTTCTGGTACTGTCCCAACGTCCCATTTGAAATACAGTGCTTTCACACAGTGCTTTCACTTAACTGAAAAATAGAATGATATACACACAGAGAGAGAGAGATAAATAGATAGATAGATAGATAGATAGATAGATAGATAGATAGATAGATAGATAGATAGATAGATAGATAGATAGAGAGAGGGAGAGAATTTAGATATCCATTTATCTGAGCAGTCAGCCCAATGAAGTGTGCTTGATATTTGTAGAGGAAGAGAGAAGGTGATGGCAGAAAAAGGGCCAGAGACTGAAACACACACACACACACACACACACAGAGAGAGGGGGGGGGGGGGGCCTACTGAGACTTGACTTATGCATCAAGATGCCATGAACCTGTGTTCATCAATGTATTTCAGAATTCCAAGAAGATGCAGTACCTGATTTTCAGAGAAACTGCAGAACACCTATATATTTATCACTCTTCCTCACTCAAACCTGAAGTTATACAAAGACACAGGGTTCAAACATTCATAACGCACCATCACATTTCTTTTCTACCTCTCTTGCTCTCACACATACACACACACACCCACAGTGAGAGAGTAAGAGTAGCTCACATACCCCCTCTGCCCCACCCACCACACACACACACACACACACACACACACACACACACACACAGCCACACATCTGTTTCAATCAGTTTTATGAGGTTGAAGAACAGGTTAATAACTCCAGGGCAAACCTGCACAGGAGAAACTGGCTGACTGAGTCCAGTTGATTAACCTGGAAAGAGAGAAAAACAAGTGGTATTGGAGCTCTCTTTCTCTCTCTCTCTCTCTCTCTCTCTGTGTGTGTGTGTATGTGTGTGTGTGTGTGTGTGTGCGGGAGAATTAATTAACCCAAGAGATATTACCTGGTGTAACAATATTACTGTAGAGGGAGTCTAGGTCTAAATGAAAGCAATTCAACAATGTATGATGGAAAGAAGCTGCTGTAGGTGCCATGTGACTTGCATTTTAATTCAGCACATTAGAGAAGAATCATTTTAATATCTATTTGTACCCTAAACGCACAACAAAAAGAACATGATTATGGCCATCTTTGCGATCGGTTGCCACTACTGCGACTGCGCAATATGATTAATTAAACAATTCCAATTTATGGGGGCAGTTAATTACTACAGACGTTACTCCCCCCTAGCGCGGCGCCGTGCCATTGCACCACTTTTGGGCTTCCACCAACACTGCCCCCTGCTATTCTTACTGTGAGAAGTGCCGTCCTACTGTAGGTCCGTTTTGTGTTATGTGTGAGTTCTGCCCGTCGCTGTACTTGGACGTTTCTCCTTACTCCTAGACTAGAGAATGGTCCCTTAGCGTGAAGGTGAGTTTTGAGCTTTGTAGCCATGCTTTTTTCCGTGTTCTGTATGACTCACATATAAGCTGGTGTGGTGGAGGATTAGTCTGGCATTCGCCTTTCGGCATGAAACGCAGTTCATGGATGAATGCAAGTCTAAAGTTTTAAGTAGTCGGCGTTTGTTTTTCTTACGCTTGAAAAATAGGTTGAATAGGTTAGTGTGCTGCGCAGTGTTTTATGATTTCACCTCTACCGCGTCTGATGACTGCTCTTTAAAATTGAAGTTAATGTCACAGGTTGCCGAGGACTAGGTGGATGAGTGAAGTCAAGCCGAACAATATTTGAATATTTTAAAAGAAAGTGTACTTTTGGTATATGCTTTTGAAGAAAATGTTGGCCACAGTAGATTTCATTGTAGCCTATATAATGTGTCAGAACAAGCTATACACACCTAGCACACCCTGACGCCTGTTGTGCTCTGGTGACTAGATGCGTCTACCGGTTGTGTTATCGAAACCACTGGCGATTTCCAAGCGCTAGCCAAGCCAGTTTTATGTTAATATCTACAAAAGGTTTATGATCGAAAATATGCGAAAGGCTGATCTTTAGCTGCTGACAAGTTAATGGCTTTCCATGAACCGAACGTGCTTGGCATTCCTTTTTATTTGGATGGCTACCAAACAAGCGTCGCGGCCATGCTGCTGCTGCTGCCGCCGTCGCGCACTGAAGCTATGCGAATCCAATCGTTCCTAGCCCATGCCCCTGAACACAGGAACAGGGCTCATCTTGTAAGTGAAAAAAATGCAGTGTTTGTCATCGTGTCATTTGAAAGGGAGTGGGTTATTGAAACAGAGGCCTGAGGGCGACCTGGGTCTTTCTTGTCTCCGAAGCCCGGTTTGGAAGCAGCGAAAGACAGGTAGGGCGGCAGACTGGTAACGCTGCTGGGTGGAGCCGCTCCACTCGCATAGTTATTAAATAGATCGACCTCTTTTCCAAGTGGCATATCAGGGCAAGTATCGCCTGAAAAGTGCGCTTTCTCTCAGATCGTGTCAACCGTGAAAACCAGGGTCTGGCTGAGTTGTTCCAGGTGTCTCTTATCACTAAACGCCATCTCTAAACTCCGCTGAACAGAGAAAGATAGATGGGAAGATATGCAGACAAGATAAATTATCAGTTTTATTTCAGTCCACGCTCAAAGGAGGATTTGGGGTTGCTTTTACTCTTAAATCCGGTGTTTATCAAGTTATCAAAGCCTCACGTATAAGAATTTAAAGTGGTTACATTGATTCTTTAAGAGCCCCTCTTAAGTAACTAAGCTCGATCTCGGCTCCCACTGTACCAGTCACCAGTAAATCCCTAGAGAATGCCTTTGCAAATTTATTGTAAGAAGTATTACATCCATGAATCTGGAGCCTATTATCACAGATCCCCACAATGGAAGAACAGGAAATTAGAAATTGGTGTACCTTTGCAATGTAGGTATGCACTGCAGGCAGACAAGCATTTGCACGCATACACACCCACAGACTCACACACACGGACATGCAAGCAAATGCAGACACACACAGACACACACACACACACACACACACAGGGTGTTTAGAATCAGATATGGAATGGATATATTATCCCCTCACAAGCAGTGGAGATGGATGTGTTGTGGGATACTAGCCCAGTGCCTGTCAGGATAATCTTTATAGTAGACCACAGGCCACTGCTTTTCAGTGTCACCCTAGTTGGTGAATAAGGGAGCACTTCACACGGATCAAAGTTCAGTAAACAGCACTTGTTTGACCACTGAGATAGTGATGTGTGGTACAGTGCATGTGTACAGTGCAGTGAATGACCAACTAAGGCCAACTGACAATTCTCTCCCTGTTTGGAATGGATTTGAATCTTTGTCACTTGTTTTCCACAGAGGAAAGGTCTGGGATCTGTGGGACCTGTGGCAAAATCTATGCTGTAGTAATGTTGTATTAATGCTATTGCCAGGTTATAACCATGTGAGAAGTTGACTGTTGACATACAACTTCTTTCTTTCTTTCTTTCTTTCTTTCTTTCTTTCTCTCTCTCGCTCAGTGTGTGTTTGTGTGTGTGTGTATGTGCCCACTGACCCAAAGGAAGGCCAGTTACAGTCTACAGTCAGCATGTAGCCCAGTAGTTAAGTGCCTGTTCGTACAGTCATTTGTACCCAGGCGAGTGGTCTGTGTGTGGGTATTTGTCTAAACCAGTTGGTGGCTCACGAGTGACCACCAAAGACCACCCCTCACTGGCCCGTTCACCTTTCAAAGCCATGTGCTATTGATGGCTTAGCAGTACGGCAGCTCCTGTTAGTGCAGTGTGAAGTGGTGCACTGCATGAAGCCCTCCACGGGTCTCTTGTTCCTGTGTGTCAGTCAGAGGGCACAGAGCGACTTTAAATGATTTCATACTGCGGCCAGTACCAGCCGGGCAGTGTGTGTGTGTGTGTGTGTGTGTGTGTGGGCAGCCAGGCAGACACAAAGATGGGATGAGAGGAAAGAAGGATACATGAAAGGAGAGAAAGGGGAGGAGGGCCAGTTACTATTCAGCCTCTAGACATGCATTAGGATGGAGAGAAGTAAGGGGGAAGGAAGAGGAAGAGAGTGAGTGAGTCAGTGAAAGAAAAAGAGAGAGGGGTTAGAGACAGACAGAATGAGTGAGTGAGTGAGTTGAAACAGTGATGGAGAGTCAGTTAGGGAGAGGCAGTGAAGGAGAGAAGGGTTAAGAGATGGATAGAATGAGATGTGAGATTTGTGAGGGAGAGAAAGTCAGTCAGATGGATAAAGAGAGAGAGGCATGGAGAGAGAGAGAGAGAGAGAGAGAGCGAGTGAACAGCAGTGAGGGGCCTTTGAGTCAGAAACACAAGTCGTTGTTCAGTGAACTCCACTAGAATGACGTTAAGAAAACTCCTCATTATGTGGTCTGTAGTGGTTGTTCCAGCACCAGAGGTGTGATATTTAACATCCTCTTGCTGCACTTTCAGTGCCACCTTTGGGAGCACTCAGAGCTTAGATATTTCCAACTGGGAAGTAGGAACTAGAACATTACATCTAGGTGTGTCAGATATGGGTTCTGAGCCATCTCACACACTGCACACATTCTCTGCGTGAACACACAGAGTCGCACACACTCACACACACTTTTCACCATTCTGACTGACCCATTGCCCTTTTTGTCTCTGGATGACAACGACAACTGTCAGCTCAAATGCAGCACAACACTGACCTACTCTGGCTTTTGTTGCGTGGTCAACAGAACAGTGAAATGTAATTGAAGGACAAATATTCCTGGCTTGAAAAAACTCCATTGATAGTCAGGGCTGTCAGTGATCATGTGTGATTCTGTGTTATACACTACATGTTTGTACACTTACGTCAGAATTACGTCAGAATACTATAGGTTGATGAAAGACTCATTATTCCGCAAGAGGGGCACCGTCCTTTGGAAACCGTAGAGGTTTGCCGGGGTTGAATAGTAGTGATGTTTAGAATCATGTACGTTAATTAAATCCTGATTACTCCACAGTATTCCCGAGGCCGCTTCCGCTGGGTCCTAGAGAGATCTGATGGGGTGGCATAGAAGCAATGGTTTTTACTGGTTGGAGTCTAGGCTGGGAGTGGCTCATGGTGTGTATGTGTTTGTACAAGAGAGAACCTTTTTTAAACCAAGCTTAACAGCAGTCTTCACACTGTGTGTGTGTCTGTCAGAATCTATGGATGTACCGTTTCACTTTGTCTTCTATTCCTGTCTCCCAGTTTGTCATTTGTTTGCTTTCTCTCTCTCTCGCTTTCTCTCTCTCTCTCTCACCCAGTCTTACTATTGTTTTCTCTCATTCTCTCTCTCTTTCTCTCTCTCACCCAGTCTTAATCTTCTTTTCTCTCTCACTCTCACTCTCTCTCTCTTTCACACACCCAGTCTTACTCTTCTTTTCTCTCACTCTCACTCTCTCTCAAACCCAGTCTTACTCTTCTTTTCTCTCACTCACTCTAACTCTCTTTCTTTCTCTCTCTCACACACCCAGTCTCTCATTCTCTCTTTGTCTCTCCATGTGTTGTAGGTCTATGGGCTGAGTGAGTGTTTGTTAGCTGTGTGTTGTGTCTGTGTTGCAGTGAAAAGGATGGATAATGCTGCATCTCTGTCTTTGTAGTGTGAGGTGTTTCTGTGACAGACGGAGAGAGAGAGAGAGATAGAGAGAGAGAGAGGAGTACAGGGCTAGATTTTGCAGTGTAGGGGGGAAGTCTTCATGCATAATGCATGTTGAGCATGGCTCTGCGCTAATGCTATAATGTGCATCTTAAAAAAACAGACTTATCTCACTGTCAGGGCGTGTTCGAAAATGTGCTATTATGACTAGGATGTGATATGTATCCCTGTCTGCATACAAACACACACACACATGCACACACACATTTTTCGTCACTCAATCTCTGTGCTTCTGAAGACATGTGCACATACTTGCTCACTCACACACTCTCTCTCTCACCAAACACACACACACAGAGTGAGAGAGAGAGGGAGAGAAAGAGAAAGAGAGAGAGTGAAGATTTTCCCAGTTGTGTCAGCAAAGATTATGTTCATGTATTTGCACTGAGAGCTGGCATGGGATATATATCCAGCTGTGCTTTGGATCTCCTCGTGCCAGCCTGGAGAATCCTCCCGTCCCTTTAAGCCAGTGTCTCTCCTCTAATGAGTAGGTCTCAGTTCATTCAGCCGCTTCCTTGTTTCGTTCCCATCTCTCCTGCACAAAAATGGGACACAAAACATCTAAATGGCCATGAGGAATGGTTGCATCTCAACTGTTTGTTGTTCTGCAGCTGAAACTGAGCCTTCATTTTCTGCGGCAGAGCACATCTTTTAGTCATCATCGTCACGTTGGTGTGGTGGAAAGCACGGGAAACACTAGTTTGCCCCAAAAAGTGCCTTTTTTACAAATGCATTTTTGTGTTTAAAGGATTCACATGAGGGCCGTGTGTCAGTACTGTTCCCTTGGCCTATTAAAATACCAGCTTGTCTCAAGGACGTAATTTTCGGTCAAAATCCATTCTGCTCCAGCGAGCACCACTGCTGGGTTCAGTCACATCTAATCACATCAACCCATATGTGTGATTCACCTTTTATGGCCTACTGCTGTTCTACATGTAGGGGACAGTCCCACTAAAGTCATTATTTAAATACAGCAAAAGGATTCACACATAAAATTCACAATTCCATTGTTTGGAATACCACACCAAGTTAAAATAAAATGGAAATGTACAAATGTGGGCAAGAATGATTTAAAGTCAATAAAAGCATTCACCAATTAAAGAATTTGCCTTTATGACTTTTGAAATTCCACACCACATTAAAAATGAAATGCAAATGCGGGCAGTTAAATGAGGATAATCATTTAAATACAATAAAAGTATTCAACATTTAGAGGGATGGAGTTTACTGTCATTTGAAATCCCACACCATTAAAGCAGATGTGTTGAGAGGAGAAGAGTGACTGGGGTGTCAGTCTGGGTCAGATATGGCTCAGGCTGGGCTGTGTCGTGTCGTGCTGTGCTGTGTTGTGTTGTCAGCCATTGTGCCAAACAGACTGTGTTTGGGGCCGGCCGAGGAGGATAATTGCGGAGGATTCTTTGCCTTCTGTGAGGCCCAGAGGCCGAATTGTGGTTCAGTCATAATGGCCATGTCGTTAGTGTGCCCTGGAGGGAATGTGACTTTGTGTGTGCGTGTGTGCATGTGCGTGTGTGTATATATTTTGTGAGTGAGTGTGCGTGTGAAGATTGAAGGACAGAGAAAAAATAGATGGGTATAGGGTATGTGTTTGTGGAGAGAGTGAAGAGTGAAGGAAGACAGGGGGTTTGAGCATGTGACTGCTGACTAGCACATCACACCCGAGTGCGTCAGAGTAGTATATGTGGTGTGAGTGTGTGTATGTGTGTGTCAAGCAGATGGATGTCACCAGTGGATTTGTCCCTCTTGAAACCCACAGAGAATGTTCAGCGCTGAAAGGGTTGTGATGTAGCAGAGGTCATGTGGTGGTGAAATCAAGAGATTAGAGAGGATGTGTGTGTGTGTGTGTGTGTGTGTGTTTGTGTGCGCTGTGCGCCCGCACACTTAGGAATGCATCCCTGTCTGTCCATATGAACATTGTTCATGTAGGGCTGATTTTGCATGCTTTTGCATTTATGAGTGTGTAAGCATAACACATGTACATCTGTGAGTGAGTCTGTGTGTGTGTGTGTGTGTGTGTGTGTGTGTGTGTGTGTGTGTGTGTGTGTGTGTGGCAGATGTGTATATGGAGAGTTAAACCTCTTTTCTCCTCTTTGGCTTGGTGTCCTTAGCAAACTCCTCAGTGAAGTTGGGTCTCACAAGAGTCTTCCATCAGAGGCCCTTTCCCCTTCCTTTTCTTTTGTCATCCCTCTCTCTCTCTCACCCTCTCTCTATTCCTCTCTGTTTCCCACTCTCCCACTTTGTCTTGTTACTAGTCCCCCCCCCTCTCTTTCCCTCTCTCCACTGCCCTTTCTATCTCTCTCTTCATCTCTTCATGTTTCTGTTTCTCTCCTTCTTTTTATCCCCCACTCTCTGTCTTTAGCCACTACCTGTCAAATTCCTCTGCCCTAGTTAGTGAGTGTGTGTGTGTGTGTGTGTGTGTGTGTGTGTGTGTGTCTGTTTATGTGTGTGTGCACGTATGTGTACTTGTCTTTGTGTGTCTGTGTGTATGCACTCTTGCACTGTGTGTGTGTGTGTTGTGTATGTGTGTTTTGTACCTAGGCTAATGAATAGCTAGGGAACACAGTGGAATTCCAGAGTGCTGACGGTATGCACTAGAGTGACTGAGAGAATAAAGTCAGGATTGGGGTGAATCTCTTCTGACTGGTCTGTGTGTGTGTGTGTGTGTGTGTGTGTGTGTGTGTGTGTGTGTGTGTGTGTGAGAGAGAGAGAGACAGAGTGAGTGTGTGTGTTTGTGTGTTTCACACTGTGAGTTCTTAAGTGTCCAGCTTCCATGATGTCTTTCTGGTTCTGCCAGGCATGTCAGTGATCATATGAGTTTGTAAATGAGTTTGAAATGTTTTTTTTGTGCCTGTGTATGTGTGTGTGTGTGTGTGTGTGAGAGAGAGATAGTGATAGAATCTGCCACAGCATCTGTTGAATGGGGGGTTATCTGTGGTCTATGTTCAGAGTGCGGAGTCTAAAAATAGCCTCACTCCTGTTCCTGCCACAATTATTCAATTTCCATGCCACTGAAACACAAGCTTCACACACAGCTTCTCCCTCTGTGTGTGTGTGTGTGTGTGTGTGTGTGTGTAGCCATTTCTGTGCATATGTGTATGATTGGACGTGTTGGTCTTCTACCACAATTTGTGTGACTGTGACCATATTCCTGATGACATGTATGTTGTAATATTTGTTTGAGTGTGTGTGTGTGTGTGTGTGTGTATTTTGGCAGACCATGTCTGGAGGTGCAGTGTCCTCATTTCCTCTCCTGTCAGATCTGATTATAGTGGGCAGTCTTCAGAAGCGTGTGTATGTGTGTATGCGCATGTGCATGTTCATACATGAATGATTTTGTTTACTTGTAAGACAAGTGTGTCACTACTGATGTTTAACTCTGTTCCAATCCCCCCCCTCCCCATCCTCTATTTGTTTGTACATTTATATCCAAGTAGTCCTTCTACTCAACAACCAGACAACTGAATATTCCATGACAGGACACTTAGCTAGTGTACTAAGTACACAGGAGACTCACTCCTGTGTTTTGTGGTGTTGAGTGGGTTTGTGGCCACAGTCCCAGTGCATGAGTCCAGGCTGACACAGGCCTCTGCTCTCCACTGCTCTGCTCTGAGCTGTGACTCACCCAGTCAGTAGTTACCCTCCTTTTGCCCATCACCAGAAACATCTGGGCCTGTTCAACCAGCCTGGGTGTGGGTTAGGAAGAGTGGACCACTTCTCTTTTGTCTTTTCAGTCTCTTCCTCCCTCCCTTCGTCTCTCTCTCTCTCTCTCTCTCTCTCTCTCTCTTTCTCTCTCTCTCCCCCTCCCCTCATCTCTCTGTCTCCCTCTCTCTCTCTCTGTTTATGTGGTGTGTATCTTGCATACATGTTGTGTAAATGGGTTTATGTGGTTGTGTGTGTGTGTGTGTGTGTGTGTGTGTGTGTGTAAGCCTATGTTGAAGTGGCTTGAAGATGAAGAGCATGGTCATGCCAGGGCAGACTCCTGTGCCAGTCCTGATGTCAGACTACTGTGTGATTGAGCCTCTGCTGAGGAGCTCTCTGATCCACTCTGCCACTCTTTCTCTCTTGCGTAAGTGTCTTTCATCCCCCTTTTCCTCTTGCCTCCCTTCTTTCCTCCTCCTTTCTCCACCCTCTCTCACATTTCCATGGTTTGTCATTCTGATGCTCTCTTCATCTGCTCTTTTTCTTTATTTCCCTACTTTGTCATTCTATTCTAACTCCCTCTCTCTCTCTCTCTCTCTCACTCTGCTGCCCCTCTTTCTCTCTTTCCTTGTTTCTCTGCTCTGTCATTCTGTCTCGCTCTCTTCCCTTGTCTCCTGCCTGCGCTCTGTTCTCTGGGCTGGAGGATTAGTCTTGTTCCGCCGCAGGGAAAGATAGAGCGATTGATATGGGAGCTTCCTTTTTTCCCCTCTTTTTTTCTTTCTTCCTTTTTTTCTGGTGTGAGCCAAAGCAAACACAGCATGACTAACGAGTAGAGAGTGTATGTGTCAGTGAGACAGCGAGACTGTGTGTGTGTGTGGATGTATGTCTGTGTGCATGTGTGTGTTTGTGTGTGTGTGTGTGTGTGTTTGTGTGTGTGTGTGTGTGTGTTAATGTGTCTTTGTGTGTATATCTGCCTGTGTGTGTGTGTGTGTGTGTCTATGTTGGGGGGAGGAGTGCGAAAGAGAGAGTGAATGAATGTATGTATATGTGTGTGTTAGAGGAGGAGGGAGCTCTATAACAGATACTGTTTCAGTGTGTGTGTCTGTGTGTTTATCCAGTGGGTGTTTGCACTTGTTTCTTCCAGTATTTGTTTGGGTTTGTTTGTTTATTGTTGGGGGGGTCAGTCTTTGTTTTCAGCGCCTCAGTCTTTTGTCTGTCTGTTTCTGCCTCTGCCTCTTTTCACACCCAATCACACTCTCATTGTACAAAAGCCCTGGGAAGGAGGGCTGAGATTTTGGATGAACAAGCATGGAATCACAGTTGGCTCATTCCTCAGCTCAGTTGAGGGTTGGAGGACACAAGCAGAAAGGACATCTCACAATCTCACACTCATTTGACAGCTACCCTGGGGACTATTCATCTGTGAGCATCACAGTTTCAGGCATAGGTACGCTTCTCTGGACCCTTTCAACAAGTACCTTTGGGCAAATGGATGTTCTCAACGTACCACCCAACCAAAGATGGGAAAGAGAAAGGTGGCATATGATGGTCTCTATACATTTGGGATTAATTGGCCCAACCTTAGTCATGTTTTTTTCTCCTCCAAGGTATCATTCACAAAGTTTGGTCCAGAAGTGTCTTTTGATTTAAATATTATATATGATATTTCCATAGGCTTAATGTATGTTTTTTATTTTACTGTAATTATGATTTAAGTGACTTTTAATTTGGTATTAAATGTCAAACATTTTTTTACTGATATAAATTCAATGATTTAATAGCACTTGTTTACTGATTAAACACAATTCATCAAAGACATGTACATGTGTGTGTTGGCCAAAGTAGGCATCTTCTGGAGCCAATATAAGTAAATGAAAGACTTACATTCCCCAGAACTCTCTCCACTTAGCTGAGCAATATTGTAAGGGATGGACTCCAGAATTGGTAGGATGTTTGAAGATTGATAGAGGAGCTTTGATTAAAGTGTATTGAAACTACAGTATGATATTCTGAATATTATGAGTTAAATTATAATGTGCATTTAATCTGGACATTAACTCTGAAAAGCCAATTTTAGCATGAAGGGCTTGTAACAGTAGAACCAGGCAATGTCATTTGCATGCAAATCTCCTCCAAAAAATTCAGAAATAAAACTGGCTTGACCTAGTAGGATGTATCCAGTGTGGAAAAATTAGTCAGAACATACTTCTAAAGGGCATAGCTGCCCATAATTAAAAAGCGTTTTCTTGTAGTCTTTCAGTATTTGGTGGTTATTCTCTCTGAACTATCAATTACTCATTATTCCAACATAAAACAGAGCTAATTATCCCTCCAGGGACATAGGGCCAGTACTGAAGATACACTAAAGCATTTTGACAACCATGATATTGCCAAAAGATATTGACCATCAGTGTCCATCAGTTACCATTAAAAAAAGACAACAAGCAAACAAATAAACTCACAAATAATCACACAATCAAACACACAAACAAACCCATATAATAAACTCCTGTAATGGGTCCAGGGCATAAACTCTGCTACAACATCTGGGTGTAACTAAGGTTATGCTTTATTTATTTGTGAAGAGAAAAAGCAGTCAGTTTAATAAGGCAGAGTAAGCTTTTGGATGGTTCCCCTTGATGCATCTTGATGCTTCCCTAACCCCACCATAGGCCCCATAATTACTTGAGTAAGTCTTGGAAAAGAAAAACTAACTCCAAGTCTGCATTCATAAGCAAAACAGAACATGCTTGTTGTTCCCCAGAGAAGCCAGCTGAGTTTAGGCATGAAAGGTGCTGTGTTCACCAATTTGAGCCTGTAATATAATGGTAGAAATAAGGTAAGAAATATGGCACGGTTTCTTCAGATACTGCTTTGGTTAGATTTGCATTTCAAACCCTTCACTGAACTTGGAGCTAAAAAATGAAATGTGTTAGTGAATGTGAGTTGGAGGAAACGTGCACACAGATACATGAAGCCACACACACACACATTTATACAGCTCCACGGATATGAATAGTTCTGATGAGATCATTGCTTTCTGTATCTGAAAGCTGTGTTTTATGCCATTAATGCAAGTTTTGTTGCACAAGTAATGTCACTTTACCAATGTTGAATTGACGAGTTTTGGAGATTGTAAAGGATTTGAATAGACGAATTAGGCAGACTATTGCTTAATTAAACAGAGTGGAGTGATTGTCTCTGTATTGGTGGGGAGTGGGTGGGACTCTTCTGGTGTGGCCCAATTAAATCTTTCACACGTTAGTGTTTATGTTAGTCTACTTCCGTCCATCTTAGTCTGTGTGTGTGTGTGTGTGTGTGTGTGTGTGTGTGTGTGTCTGGTGTGTGTGTGTACCTCTGTTTGGGGTGAAAATATGTGTGTCTCTTAGTTTGTGTTTGTGTACCTCTGTTTAGAAGTGTGTGTGAGTGTGTACGTGTGTGCGCTTGTGAGGGACGCTGTGTTTGTGTTAGTTTTGGGTGGAGGGATGTGTGTGTGTGTGTGTGTGTGTGAGAGAGAGAGAGTGCATTGTACGCCATGGGGTGTTGGTCTTGGTGCTTAAGTGTACACTTTAACGAGAAAATGTGCATAAAAGAGTGGAGGGGTTTGGGTGAATGAGTGTGTGTTTGTGTTTGTGTTTGTGTTTGTAAAAGCTTCTGTTTGTGGGTGACAGGAAGGAAGGTATGGGAATAGCGTATGAGAGAGTTTTTGTGTGTGTGACTGATATTTATGTGTGCACTCACAGACCTATGTGTTTGGTGATTGTTGATGTGTCTGTGCATCTGTGTGTGTGTGTATGTTCATGTTGTATGTGTTGATGTGTGCGTGTGTGTGTGTGTTTACGCTGTATATTGATGTAAGTGAAGTGTGTGTGTGTACATGCCCTGATGTGTGTGTTTGTCCAGTGAGGTGAGAGAGAAAGGGCAGAGTGCGGGGGAGCGTGACCCCTCTTGATGTGCCTCACTGGTCAGACACAAACTCTTCAGTTTGAGTCCAGGGAGACCTCTCGCTTTCTTTCTTTCTCTCTATCTCTTGCTCTCTCTCTTTCTGTCTGTCTCACTCACTAGCTCTCTCTCAAACGTTCTTTTGCTCTCTCTCTCCCCCCTCTCTCTCCCCCTTTCATTCTGTCTCAGGGTGCATGCCCTGGCTGTGCTTTATCCAACTATCTGGGTGTGTGTCAAATGAGTTTGGTTGTTTTTTTTTGTGTGTGTGTGCGTGGCTTCTTATATTGCACAAGCTCCCAAATGTTCTCTTTCTGTGACTTCCTTCAACACAGACAGCTGTTCTGACATAAATACCTATGGCCTCATCTACATTTTATTCACACACACACACACACACACACACACACATGCACAGAGAGAGAGAGAGAGAGAGAGAGAGCCCTGGATACCTTTCATTGGCCTGTGATGTGCAGTGTCCTTTGGCCTTTGGCAGAGCAGGCAGCAGTGCTCTTGAGTGCATCTGTGTGTGTGCATGGATGCGTTATGCATGTACACTTTGTGTATGTGTGAGTGTGTGTGTGTGTGTGTGTGTCTGTCTGCTTGTGCAAATGCTGTTGTGTGTACATTTTTATATGTGTACTTACAAATAAGTGTGCATAGATGCATGCCTGTGTGTGCATTCCTTGGTTGTGAGTATGTCTGTGTGTGTGTGTGTGTGTGTGTGTATCTTGCGGATGGATGCCCTGTTCAGGTGTAATGACTGTATAAAGCTTAGTTTTGAAAGCTAAACACATCTCCCCCCGGGGTCAAAGCTCTATGCCGCTCTAGTTAGCAGCATGCATACAGACACACACATACACGCACACACATACACACACAGAGCACATGGCAAACCACACAGACCCATGAGACAGCTGCAGTGCCATTAGCTATGCCCGTCTATGTGGGCCAAGGTGTCTGTCTGTCTGTGCCACTCTCAGGTGTGTGTGTGTGTGTGTGTGTGTGTGTGTGTGTGTCGGGGTTCTATGTATGGGCAAGCAAGTGTGTCTTGTTGCAAATAGCTGTAAGTGCGTGCATTAATGTGTGTGTGTGTGTGTGTCTGTCTGTGTTACTCTTTCCCTGTGTATAGTAAGCATGTCTTGTTGAAAATAGATGTAGGTACACGTGTAGGTGTGTGTGTGTATGTGTGTGTGTGTGTCTGTGTGTGTGTGTGTGTGTGCGTGTGTGTGTGTTTGCATGAGTGGTGTATGAATGTTACCTGTAGGCCTTGTATGAAACTGACTTGAGGCTTGAGTGTGTGACAGGTCTGGGTTGCAGACTGTAGTTTGTATAGTGAGTGGTCCTTGCAGTGGACAGGAGTATGTGATTGTGTGTGTGTGTGTGTGTGTGCGTGCAGGTGGTTTAGGTGTCAGAGGTGGAGAAGGGTGTATAAATCTGTGGGCATGAGGTGTGTTTATGTCATGGTTGTGGTGTCTGGTGGGTGTGTGAAGTGTGTTGATATCTGGATTATGGTAAATGAGTGGTCTGTGTGTGTGTGGGGGGGTTGGGTGCAGGGTGTTAGATGACAGGTTTGTGTCCGGCGTTGAAGCTTGAGCCCCCAGAGACTAAGAGAGACTCTGAGTCACTCTGACCTGGTTTCACAATGCCCGACAGCAACACACACACACACACACACACACACACACACACACACACACACACACACACGCACACATAACCCAGACTCCTCCCTGCCCTTGGAGGGCTTGCTTCTTTCTTTCTTTCTTTCTTTCTTTCTTTCTTTCTTTCTGTCTTTCCTTTATCTCTCCCTTCTTTTATCATTATCCATTCTGTACATGTCTTCCCTCCTTGTTTCACTCTGAAAATCAGTCTATCTTTCTGGCTCTCTATCTATCTTTGTCTTGCTCTCTCTATCACTCTCATAATTATCTGCCTGTTTGTGTAGTCCTCATTCACTAATGCGTGTTCTGTGCTCTCTCTTCCCTTCTAGACACGTGTGCTCTTCCACTTTCTGTGAGATTGCAGAATGACTTCGGCATTCCAATTAAAATACTTTAAATGTTCTCTGACAGACTGGGAGAGATCGACCTAGCATTACAAGAACTCTCTCTCTCTCCTACTCTCTCTCTTGCACACATTTTATCTCTCTCTATATTCTATCTATCTATCTATCTATATGTCTATTTATCTATCTATCTATATGTCTATCTATCCATCCATCCATCTCTCACTCTCTTGCTCCCTCTCTTTCTGTGATGTCTCTGTCCATCCTTAGATATCCTGTTCTCATGTCCTCCAGTTCTTCCCTGAACCACTTAAGTAACCTCCATGCTTCTGCTGTCGCTGTAGGAACCATCACTTCCTCTGTGTGTGTGTGTGTGTGTGTGTGTGTTTGTGTGTGTGTTCAAGAGAGGAGTATGTGTAGACAGAGAAGAGAGTGTGTGTGTGTGTGTGTGGTCTGTGTGTGTGAGGGAGTGTGTGTGGGCCTGGAGGTGCTTGTTAAAATTTGATTGGCTGCTGGAGGTCATGTTCATGGCTGCAGCCCCAGCAGCAGAGGCCAACTGTGGTCTTTTCTCTTTTCTTCTCTCTCTCTCTCTCTCACACACACACACACACACACACACACACACACACACATACACTTCTCTGCTCTGCTCTCTGCTGTACAGAGGAGCGATAGTGACTCACTTCACACTGCCACTCTCTGCCCCACATTCAGAGAGGCTAGCACTCTTGAGCTTTTTGGGTCAACACACACACACACACACACACACACACACACACACACATGCATACATACCTGTACACAGAATACGTTCACACATTTCACTCGACATTCACTCGTTACTCCATGCATTCACTCAGCTACCCTGTCCCTGGCACACATACAAGCCTCAAGTATATGTGTGTGTGTGTGTGTGTCTGGGGGATTGATGAATATGTATGGCCTTTAGCAGTCATGACTAGTGTGTAAATGAGTCTGTGGGGTGTATATGTTAATAGTGTATGATAGGGAGGTCAGGAGAGACTAGGGAAGGCCACCAGAGGGTCACAGGGAGAGCGAGAGAGAGAGAATGGGAGAAAGAATAAGAGAGAGATGGAGAAAGAGAGAGAAAGAGAGGAAAAGGGAAGGAGGTGAAGAATGAGATGGAATGTCATGGTATAAAATGTTTATCTCTCTGCCCTCTGCGTATTGCCAGTGTGTATACATAGAAACATACATGCATACACACATATACAGACTTATTCATTTACGTGTGTGTGAGAAGTGTGTGAGGCCTCTCGGGCTCCCGTCACTCTTTGTAGTCAGGTGATGCTGAAGCATGGTGGCATCTTGTAGATCGCCAGTAGAGCGTTACTCATCAGAGTACTTAACCTTTCCCCTTTTCACACTGAGCTGCCTACTTCAGATACAAGTTGTTTCTGCATTACTGCCGTCTCATTGCACTACAGATCACACACTGCAACATTAACTTTGTACTGTGTGTGTGTGTGTGTGTGTGTGTGTGAGCTCATCTCCTGGGATGGTGTTGGAGCATCATGCATGAACTCGAACAAACTTAATGTCATTGTTTCTGGATGAACGAATGGAGCAATTTCTTATTTTCCGAGACAAGGGGGAAAAAACAGACTGCGACATTTTAGTTGTCTGCTTCGCTTTAAAACTCCTGCGAGGGAAGCCCCTAACTGAAGCTTCCCCGCTATCAGACATGCATAATAAAACAAGCAGTGCTTTAAAAGGAAAAAAAAAGCAGTTGAGAATCAACATGAGGAAGTACCCCTTCAGGGCTGAAATCTGTTGTTTTGAAAACCTGACAGCTTTGATCATTAGTCTCCTTTAGTTCTGTAAGTCTGCGGTGTTATTCCACAAAAACAACATGAAAAGACCATGAGGTGCATCTCACAAGGAGAATAGCCCTCTTTCTATCCCTCTTTATCTATCAGAAGCACAATATAGCCATTTGTTGATTTCAAAACATTATTTTTACCCATAGTGCTCTTCAGCTGCAAATGCAAGGTTCCGTTCCGGAGCGTCTGCCTTTGGATAAAACTCTACCGCTCGCTCTAGAAGCCCGAAATCCCCACTGTGACTAGGGTTACACCCAGATGCTGCAGATGCTTATCTGTGCCTGCTTTCGGATCACATTTCTGCAATCCCTGGATTCTGCCAGCCATTTCGGCCGCCACTTGGAAGGCCCTGAGAGGAGAGATTTATGGGAATCCCGTCACAGGCTCAGCAGAAACATCCAGACCATACAGCACTGGAGTTTTGTTGGGCCCATATTAGGGTGATGGTCAAAGTGAAGAAATGGAGTACAGACATAGAGGAATGGAAAACTGAGAAATGGACAACAAAGGAGAAACAATTGATGGAAAAAAACTTTACATTTGATAGATTCTTTTAGAACTTCTAATTTCTAAAAGCTAATTTCAGGTGCTCCTATGAGCGGATATGCATGAGTCAGCGTGATTCCCTCATATGTCACATGATCCTTTAGCTCATGCATGAGATACTTTGTGTGCTGCCCAACTTTGCACTTGGCCTGAACTTACATTTGAGTCTTGGTCTAAAACTGTCGCTTGACCTCCCTAAAAGCGTGAGAAACACTTCCAAGCGCCACAGGCAGCTGTCAGCTATGATGGAAGTCCATAAACATGCAAATTCTTAAGCTTTTCAATCTGGCAAACACACACAGTAAAGAGTCTAGAAGAGCATCAGGGAGGGTGTCTGGTGTTTAGCTAGTTTTTCCTTAATCTCTCCTGAGGACAGACTCAGAGTCTGTGAACAAGGTTATGGATATATACGAGAGAGAGAGAGAGTGAGTGTGTGTGTGTGTGTGTGTGTGTGTGTGTGTGTGTGTGTGTGTGCGTGTGCATGCATGTGTGTACACAAGAGTGTTAGAATGGATGTGTGCAGATGATTGTGAGAGCTTTATGTGAGCATGTGTGTATGAGGGAATGTGTGTGTTTGAGCTCGTGTCCTCTTTAGGTGTGTTTGATATAGCAGGGTAAATGCATGTGGGCATGTGTGTACCCGAGCATACAGTATGTGTTTGATTCCATATCATAAAGGCCAAAAGTACACCTCTGCTGCAGGTCAGAGATTGTCAGAATGTCAGCTGGGACTGTGTTTGTGTGTGGTTGTGTCATTGTGTGTATGTCTATGCTGGAATGTTGTGTGTGTGTATGAGTGTGTGTGTTCACTTTCTTACTGAGCCGATTTGGCGATAAACATCACAGGCAGCTGAGGCCAGGAGACAGCAGGGAATGTTGTGACAGGGCAAGAGAGTTTTGAGTTGGTCTTTAATAAACTATGTCCAAGGTGACGCTAAGCTCTTGGTGTCCATCTAAAGACTTAATGCCATTGCTGCTAGTATCAGGCTTGAATGAATGCTTGTCCCATGACTTTAAAATGATTAAGCCTTCTGCGAGTGGAACTCTAAGCTTGCATGAGGTGGGTCTGCTGCCATAAAGAGGGAGAAAGTGCTGCAAAAACCGCTTTGAGTGTTGCAGATATGCATGTTTGTGTGTGTGTGTGGGAGGGGAAGAGGAATTTCATTTGGAATGTACAGTATAAGCCAACCTATGGGGAATGTTGCGCAGCTTTTGGACCTGCGGGTCCTTTGTTGGAATTCACAGGGAGTTCTAATCAAATGTTCCATGTTGTTCTGCGGCCGGTTCTGAAAGAACTGAAGTTCTGAAGCTCCAGCTCCAGCGGCTGCTGTCGGCAGGCCATGATGATGATGATGGTGGTAATGATGAGGGACATCTGGGTCTGCTAAAACATCTGTGCTGCCAGGGCTCTGTGGAGCGCTTCATGTAGAACACAGAGCCAAAACCACCGCCAGTCAAGGGAGTCACAGCACTACATGGGTGGGGTTCAGTGAAGTCATGTGTGTAGGGTACAGAATGGATGTGTGTGGTATGGTGTGCTGTGTATGTTAAATGTGGCTGTGGTGTACTGTGCTGTGCTGTGTGTGTGTGTGGTATGTGTGTTTAATGTGGCTGTGGTGTAGTGTGCTGTATGTGTGCATGGCTGTGTGTGTGTCCTTCGGTGTGGATAGAGGCCTGGCATAGGCCCAGTAGCCTTTGGCTGTTTATCCAGCACTGCTCTCTCTGTGGGTCTACTGCAAATTCAGCTCATCTCTAAAGGGAGTCTGCAAAACACAGAGCATCTATTTCCATATAGTACACACACACACACACATACACACACACATACACATATGCATGCATACACACATGCACACACACACGCACGCACGCACACATACACTGTGTTAATGAGGGCTTTTTGAGGAGGTGCAAATCAGGAAGACCAGAAATGGGGCTGAGAGGTCCAGTAGAGATGAGGGCTGAAGGAGGAGAAGGTACGAGTAGTAAAGGAGCTGAAGGAGGTGTCTGAGTAGTAGAGGAGCTGAAGGAGGTGTCTGAGTAGTAAAGGAGCTGAAGGAGGTGTCTGAGTAGTAGAGGAGCTGAAGGAGGTGTCTGTGAGTAGTAAAGGAGCTGAAGGAGGTGTCTGAGTAGTAAAGGAGCTGAAGGAGGTGTCTGTGAGTAGTAAAGGAGCTGAAGGAGGTGTCTGAGTAGTAGAGGAGCTGAAGGAGGTGTCTGTGAGTAGTAGAGGAGCTGAAGGAGGTGTCTGTGAGTAGTAAAGGAGCTGAAGGAGGTGTCTGTGAGTAGTAAAGGAGCTGAAGGAGGTGTCTGTGAGTAGTAAAGGAGCTGAAGGAGGTGTCTGTGAGTAGTAGAGGAGCTGAAGGAGGTGTCTGTGAGTATTAAAGGAGCTGAAGGAGGTGTCTGAGTAGTAGAGGAGCTGAAGGAGGTGTCTGTGAGTAGTAGAGGAGCTGAAGGAGGTGTCTGAGTAGTAAAGGAGCTGAAGGAGGTGTCTGTGAGTAGTAGAGGAGCTGAAGGAGGTGTCTGAGTAGTAGAGGAGCTGAAGGAGGTGTCTGTGAGTATTAAAGGAGCTGAAGGAGGTGTCTGTGAGTAGTAGAGGAGCTGAAGGAGGTGTCTGAGTAGTAGAGGAGCTGAAGGAGGTGTCTGAGTAGTAAAGGAGCTGAAGGAGGTGTCTGAGTAGTAAAGGAGCTGAATGAAGTGTCTGTGAGTAGTAGAGGAGCTGAAGGAGGTGTCTGTGAGTAGTAAAGGAGCTGAAGGAGGTGTCTGTGAGTAGTAGAGGAGCTGAAGGAGGTGTCTGTGAGTAGTAGAGGAGCTGAAGGAGGTGTCTGAGTAGTAAAGGAGCTGAAGGAGGTGTCTGTGAGTAGTAGAGGAGCTGAAGGAGGTGTCTGTGAGTAGTAGAGGAGCTGAAGGAGGTGTCTGAGTAGTAGAGGAGCTGAAGGAGGTGTCTGTGAGTAGTAGAGGAGCTGAAGGAGGTGTCTGTGAGTAGTGTGTAGGTGTAGTAGTAGTAGCAAGTAGATGTAGTAGTAGTAGTAGTAGTAGTAAGAAATAGGTATTGTCTATGTGGAGTGGGGAGGACATGGAGTTGGGTGGTGTGTTTAGGATGAAGGTGGAGATATGGAGAAATATGATGGGTTTGTATTCACACACAGAGTGTATTTGTCTGTGTGTGAGAGAGAGAAATGGAAAGAGAGAGAGAGAGTAAGATGGAGACCCTATGTTTGTGTGTGTGTGTGTGTGTGTGAGAGAGAGAGCGAGGGAGAGGGAGGGAGAGACCCTGTGTGTGTCTGTGTGTGTTGCAATCCATGGCGCCTAACCCTTTGTTTTTGTGCCTAGCCAAATTAAGCAGAGAAACTGTTCATCAAATCACTAAATCACCATCCCAGCCATGGCATTACACTCTACTCCACTACTCATTATGCTGTGTGTGTGTGTGTGTGTGTGTGTGTGTGTGTGTGTGTGTGTGTGTGTGTGTGTGTGTGCGCGTGTGCGTCTAAAAAAGGGTGGGGTTGTGAGTATGTGACGATGTGTGTGTGTGTGCTATGTGTGTATCTGAAACAGTATTTGGATGAGTATGGCATGATGTTTTTTAGTGTGTGTGTGTGTGTGTGTGTGTGTGTGTGTGTAATGATCCCTGCAGTGCCTGCTCGTTAGGCTGCTGGCAGTGAGAGGATGTTTCAGTCCTGTGTTTCAGCTGAGTGATAGCTTATAGCGCTAGCTCTCTCTAGGGCACATCCATTTTCTGAGTATGTGTGAATGAGTGAACACGAGAGAGAAAGAGAGAGGGAGAGAGAGAAAGTAAGTGTGTGTGTGTGTGTGTAGGTGTTTCTATGTTCTATGTGTATGTGTATCCTTATTCACATTCAAGTTTTACTGCAATTATTCCCCTACCCATTGTGTGTGTGTGTGTGTGTGTGTGTGTGTGTGTGTGTGTGTGTGTGTGTGTGTGTGTGTGTGTGTGTGTATTTTTGGAGTTGCGCTCCTTCTTGAGTTGCTCTTCCAACTTTAGTCTTCATCATCATCATCATCCACCAAAACCCAAAACCCCATTCAGCATTGCCCTCCCAAAATGCTCCATCCTCATGCAGATCACGGCTCTCACCACCAGTGTCTATTTTACCCTCATCTGCATGTGTGCATAAGTGCTGTTTGATCATCTCAAGGCTCTAACGGCCCCACTGATGAATCCACTCTCCATTTAAACCCCATTTAACCCTCAGAAAAGCAGCTGGATGCTTAGAATCTCAGGCATGCTATTCAGGGATAGTCAGTGTGTGTGTGTGTGTGTGTGTGTGTGTGTGTGTGTGTGTGAGAGTGAGAGAGAGAGAGAGAGAGAGTTAGTCTCTGTGTGTCTGTTTGTGTATGCTTGTGTGTTCATCTTCTTATACTAACATAAGAAGGGAGAGCAGTGCGACAAAACTTGTGTGTGTGTTTGACTTAGTAAGGGTCTCTGTAATATCTTTCTCTCTCAAACACACTCTCTTTCGCTCCCTCTCCCTCTCTCTCTCTCTCTTTCTCTCACACACCACACACACACATCATCTTGAGAATTAGCCAGGTATTAACAGTGCCTGAGCTCAGCTCAGACTTAAGATGAAAGAGGTTAATGTCTGGGCATTCTTAGCTAAAGCTCTTGCTGTACCCTATCCACATCACATAGGGGTTTATGGACATCCGGGGAGAGATGAGGACATGTTAGTGTCTTATACTGGCATAATGTACAACTTGTACTCAGACTCAAACTTGAAAGTGCTTTTGAAGACTCAGTGCTACCACACACACTTATGCAGACTCAATGTTACCACATACACACACTTATGCAGACTCAATGCTACAACACACACACACATGCAGACTCAATGCTACAACACACACAAACATGCAGACTCAATGCTACAACACACACTTATGCAGACCCAATGCTACAACACACACACGCAGACTCAATGCTACAACACACACAAACATGCAGACTCAATGCTACAACACACACACACTTATGCAGACTCAATGCTACAACACACACTTATGCAGACTCAATGCTACAACACACACACACACATGCAGTCTCAATGCTACAACACACACAAACATGCAGACTCAATGCTACAACACACACTTATGCAGACCCAATGCTACAACACACACACACATGCAGACTCAATGCTACAACACACACAAACATGCAGACTCAATGCTACAACACACACAAACATGCAGACTCAATGCTACAACACACACACTTATGCAGACTCAATGCTACAACACACAAAAATGCAGACTCAATGCTACAACACACACACATGCAGACTCAATGCTACAACACACACAAACATGCAGACTTAATGCTACAACACACACACACATGCAGACTCAATGCTACAACACACACACACACATGCAGACTCAATGCTACAACACACACACACACACACACATGCAGACTCAATGCTACAACACACACACACAAACATGCAGACTCAATGCTACCACACACACACACATGCAGACTCAATGCTACAACACACACAAACATGCAGATTCAATGCTACCACACACACACTTATGCAGACTCAATGCTACAACACACACACACACACACATGCAGACTCAATGCTACCACACACACACACATACAGACTCAATGCTACAACACACACACACATGCAAACTCAATGCTACCACACACACGCACACGCAGACTCAATGCATACACAAGCACACACACACACACATTTACCCACACTAACTCACCAACACTTCAATCATTAAACAACTTGAACTCTCAAGATAGTTCCTGAAGGAGCCAGCGGTTCCCTTTGAAGAACCGTGACAGGAGGAGACCTTTGGGGGGAACATGAACCACCCTCTCAGGGGCTCTGGGGCTTTGCATAATTATTCTGAGTGCGGGCGAGCGAGAAAGAGAGAGCAAGTGAACGAGCCCCTGCAGTTAACGAACTCTAGCGGGGCGAGAGATAATTAATAAGAGTTGGAGGGGGGCGGGGGGGTATTTGCATAATGTTGCCACTGAGATGAGCTTTGCAGAGTCACTGGAGGAGAGAGAGAGAGAAAAGAGACGCAGAGGAAGGAAGACAGACAGGAAGGAGACGGTGGATGAGAGGGGATGAAAGGTTCTCTAAGGGAACTTCAGAAACATTTGCAATTGTTTATATGTAATTTATTGAAAGAAAGAAAAGTTCCAGAATTGAAAGCTCTCTCCGTAGAACAGTGGAACCCATATTAAGAAAGTGTTGACCCCTGAATCTTATGAGCTATGATACCTAGTGCCTTCTGATCGTACATAGGACTTTTTATCTTAAGGCATTGCCCAGTAGTAGAAGAACACTTTGACTGTCACAAGATCAATAGTCTTAGTTTGTATCAATCCAATCAACTCTGCAGAGACTGACTGAATACGTGACTGCTGGCTTTTGTCACTGCCCCCTGGGAAACAGGTTTCCTGTTGTCTGCCAGGCAACACACACACAAACACACAGACATGAGATTAGTCAGAGGTAATTAGAGTAATTACACCGCTATTCCAATCCATACACACACTCTCTCTCTCTCCTCTCACACACACACACAGACACACACACACACACACACACACACACACACACACATACACACACAGGCCATGACTGAAGATCCTTTTCAGCAAGACTAGCAGCAAATGAATACTCAAGTCTCATTCTAGGTGATAGTATTATCAATGTAAACACATTCGGTGACTTTGTGTGTGTGTGTGTGATAGTGGTTCAGACCAAAGACTGACTGGTGTATAGTGTAAGATGTTGTGGTTTAAAGGTAATGCAAGTAATTAAGTACACAGCAGGGGGATCTTCTATACGTCCAAAGCAGCTTGTTATCTGGTCCCCTGGCTGTGGCATTGTAGGCCAACAGACAGGAACGGATTTGTGTTCTGTCAGAAAGAATTGTGTCTCTCCCTTGATCCTTTTAAGTGTGTGTGTGTGTGTGTGTATGTTTGTGTGCATTTGTGTGGGGGCATTTGTGTGTGTCTAAGCCAGTTGGGGATACTCTGTGCAGGGTGTAGTATACATTGATGAGTTCTAGCATGTGTGGGTATTTGTGTTTGTTTGTGTATGTGTAGTGGTGTGCATAAAAGCTTTGTTACTGCGTTTGCTAATGTGCTGTGCTGTGTGTGTGTGTGTGTGTGTGTGTGTGTGTGTGTGTGTGTGTGCGTGCCCAGAGAGTTGTGGCTGCTGTTGCTGCTGGCTGGCTGGCGGGTGCAGCTGTTGTGTGTGTCTGGCTCATGAGGGGTGATAATGTGAGGGAAACTACAGAGTGTCTGAGACCCAGACACTCACACACAACCTCCCCTGCACCCCCAACAGACACACACACACACACACACACACACACACTCCTAATCCTTCTCTCATCATCCTTTTTATGTCCTCCACTCTTCATTTGTATTTTTTCTCTCACTCATCCTTATTTCTGTACATTCATCACTCACTTTCTCATCCTACCTTTGTTTTTCCTCCTGCTCTTCTCTCTTACACTCTCATTCCCTCTCCATACTGCCATAGACCCATCTCACACACACACACACACACACACATTCTCTCTCTCTCTCCCCCTCTTCATCAGTCCTTCTTAGTCTCTCATCATGACCCTCCTTCTTTCTACCCCTCTCTCTCTGTCTCCTTTTTCTGTCTTTCTCATCTCGCCTTCACTCTTTCTCTCTGTCCTTCTCTTTCAGTTTCTCCTTCTCGCTCTCCTTTCTTTCTCAATTCTGACTTTGCACCAGTACTCCCATTTGCCCACTTTCCCATATACCCGTTCCCCTCTTTCTCTCGCTCTTTCTCTTGCTTTCATTTCCTTTCTCTATGACCCCTTCTTTCTGCATTTCCCTTTCTTTCTCTCTCTGTTATTATCTCATCTCATCCTATATTCTTTCTCTGTCTCTCTCTCTCTCTCTCTCTCTCCCTCCCTCTCCCTTCATCCCATACTTCTGTTCTCTCATTTCCCCCTCTCTGACTCCTTCATTGCTCTGTCATTTGATCAGTCTTTGTCTGCACTCTTTCATTTATATCTCCCCATTTGATTCTCCTTTTCTTCTCCTTCTCTTTACCCCCCCCCCCCCCCCCCCCATCTCTCCCCATCTCCTTCCTTTCCTCTGCTCTGGATGTTTTATGAGTTCACTCACATGTGTGCACACACAGCTTTCTCCAATTTGGATGGATGTGGGCAAAAAGAGAGAGAGAGAGAGAGAGAGAGGGGAAAAAGAGACGGAAAGAGAGAGGAGAGAGAGAAGGAGAAAGAGAAATCATTTTTTCCAGCCTGACTTCCCTGCTTATCTTCAAAGGCCACATGACGTTTAGCGGCGCGGTGCCGATAAAGTGGGTTATCTTAATGACGGGCCTTTGGGCACCGGCTGACTGACCTATTGTCCACTTGGGGAGGTGAGGTCAGCTTGGCTGGAAGGAGGGGTGGGGTGGGGTGGGTGCTGTAGATTGAGCTGACATCTTTGTCATCGTTGTAATCATCATTATCCTCTCCTCTGTCATCTCGGACAGCTTATTTTTAAGAGATTGGTTTCTTTTTCAGAGGATAGCCGGGCTTCGGCCGTGATCTCATTTTGAAAGATGGAAATCCTCTTACAGGTGTGTGCCATCAGTATGTGGGTATAACGTGTATGTGTGTGTGTGTGTGAACAAAAGTAAAACTCTCTCTCCCTCTGTGTGTGTGTGTGTGTGTGTGTCTGTGGTAATGAAAGGCTGGATTAGCCCCTGTGGTTCCTGAATAGCAGGAATAAAAGGAGTTGTCTTCATCAATCACCCTGACCCTGAGTGCACTGGGAACAGCTGCACATCCCCTCCTGTCAGCCAGGACACTCACTGGACTCATACAATCCTCTACAGCTGCAGTGGGAGCAGGACCCATTCACTCATGCAGTATTGAATCAGAATCACTTATGGAATCTATCTATCTATCTATCTATCTATTTATCTATCTATCTATCTATCTATCTATGTCTGTCTGTCTGCCTGCCTGTCTGCCTGCCTGTCTGTCTGTCTGTCTGTCTGTCTGTGGCCTCTCTACACACAAGAACCGTCAGACTCTCCCATGGATGCATTTTAGTAATGGCCAAGTACTTGACCACTTCACTGCAGGCTGTGAAATGGACTGGGGGAAAAGGATGTTTCTCTTGCAGAGAGACACATCAGAGTTCTCCACTAGCACTGAACATTAGCACCTGCTACACAACTCCCAGAGGGAGGCTGGTTTATTGCCTGGACCTGACGGGAGAGTATTGATCAGTTGGTGTGGCACTGTCTGATTGTGTGTGTGTGTGAGTGTGTCCTGGTCTGATCCATGTTATTGATTGCTGTAGCTGGCGTTAATGTGATTCATTGGGATGTAGATACAGTCATCACTCTAGTGGCCTCGCTGAGACCTCGTGCTTAAGGCTGCTGAATGGAGCACAGTACATGTGTTTGAATTACAGCTGTACATGTGTTTGAATACGCACACACACACACACACACACACACACACACACATTTGCATACACAGAAGACAAAGTTAGTGTAACAAAACCACTCTCTTTGTGTGTTCTTGCAGGTGGATGCTTTGCACTAAGGAACCCCCTGGCCCGCTTCCATCATTGACGAAAGACTCATCCCCTCATCTGTCAATCTCCTGAGTGAGCTCCGCGTCTTCCCTGATAAGACTGCCCACAAGCTCCCGTTTGGCCTGTCCAGCAGTCCAGAGCCCATCAACCTGAGTGCGGCCGTCAGCCAATCAGGCACCGCGGACACCATCGCCATGGACACAGAGTCCACCTACTCGGGGTATTCGTACTACTCTGGACGCTCGCGGGGCTCCCATAGACACAGGTAAATATGACAGCATGCACTCCTTTCACAGACTTTTCTTTCTTTCTTTTCTTTCTTCTTTCTTCGTTTTTAACAAAGTGTAAGTGTAAATCTTTCTCTACTTTCTGTTATCAGTTTAAGGTCATTTTGCATTTTGTTAAATGTCATTTTCAGTCATCTATTATTATATTGCAATCTGTGGCAATCTGCATGTATTGTGATGCTGTAATTGTTTTGTGACTCGCATTGTGATGCTGTAATTGTTTTGTGACCCATGTATTGTGATGCGTGTTGCATCGTGAAATCCTTGCCCCTCTGTCATCCCTTTCTCTTTTTCTCCTCTCCTCTTCCTCCCTTGTATTGTTTGTAGCCTACTGTATGTTCCTCTCTTCCACTCTTTCACTTTTTCATTTCATACACGGAGAGATCACTCTGTTCTCTCTCTTGCTTACTCACTCTGGTGTCAGACTCCATTTCTTCTCAGCTCAGGGCTTTTTTCACCATCACGCCCCCCCTCTCACTCTTTCTCTCTCTTATACCTCCTTTCACTCTTTCTCTCTGACATTCTCTTCTTTCCCTGAGGCTCTTTTTATTTTCTTCTCAGGCATTCACTCTCACCATCACTATCCCTCTCTCTCTCCCTGTCTTTCTCTCTCTATCTCTCTCTCTCAGTCTCTTTCTCTCTCTCAGTCTCATTCTTTCTCATCCTCTCTTCTGGAGAAAGGGCTGTTTAATTACGCTGTCAATAGTGCAATTATCTGACCTGACAAGAGAGAGGGAGGACAGAAAGAGAGAGAGAGAGAGAGAGAGAAAGGGATGAGGAAAGGAATAAAGTAAAGAGGAAAAGAGAGGAGGAGGTAGAGGAAGAGAAATATTAGAAAGAGGGCAGGTCATTAACCTCTGGCAACTCTCTCTCTCTCTCACTCTCACTCTCTTCCTCTCCATTTCTTTGGCATCCTAACATTGGATTCTCCTCAATCACATGCAATGTTTTTTTTGTGTGTGTATGTGTATGTATGTGTGTGTGTGTAGTTGAATTACACAGTTTCGGTTTCAAAACCTCTTCAGTGGAGGAAACACAGCCGATTTCTTGAGCAGCCTGTTGTTTTTCTAGAGGTCACAGGTCACACACATCCAAAATGACTGAAGCCGATCATGTCCCCATAGATTACCTGTAAGAGAATGTCACCTTGATGTGCTTTACATGACAAATGTTGTGTGGGAGCAAAGGCTCTCAGCTATGTTATATGGCTCAGTCATCCCTACTGCAGTCTGTCTCACTGCCCTTCCTCCTGGCAAATACTCAAATAACACACACACACGCATATCGGTCAGTCACTCTCACAGACACACACTTTCACTCCCCCCAAGACACACACACACACACATTCTTGCAGTAGCTAGAGAACTTGTTGAAGGCAGCAGCTGCTGATTGTGTCGTTCATCTCTGTTCCCGTCTCTTCCCACCAACTCAAGCTCCTGTCTGCTGTCATCACATAGGAGCTGCTGGGACAGACGTGTGTGTGTGTGTGTCTGTGCATGCATGTGTAGGTGACTGTGTGTGAAGGAGTGAGTCTGTCTGGTATGTGTGTGTGTGTATGTGTGTGTGTGTGTGTGTGTGCGCATGTGTGTGTAGGTGTCTGTGTGTGAAGGAGTGAGTCTGTCTACATGAACTCTCCTCCAAATATGGTGTGTGTGTGTGTGTGTGTGTACATGAACCCCCTGTGAATCCCCTCCATATCATCTCTCAACCCTCTTCTCCATCTGTCCTCCATCTCTTCTCTTTTGCTTTCCTTCCCCTTTAATCTTGAGTACCACCCTCTCTCCCTCCCTCCCTCTGCCTCTCTATCTCTCACTCTCCCTCCCTCCATTTTTCTTTCCCCCTCTGTCTCTACCACCCTTCTCCTTCCTTTCCCCTCATCTCTCTCTCTCTCTCTCTCTCTCTCTCTCTCTCCTCTCTTCTCTCTCTCTGAGCTGCTGCTTGTCTAAGGCCGCTCTGCTCACATATGCAAAGAGGATCCAGATGCAGTCGTCTCCTCACTTGTTGCAGCCAGACACACAGACCCATTTGTAGGACACAGGCACTTCATCAAGCACATTACATTTACAAACACGTCCTCACAGGGAGTCGGCTCCCCACTTACACACACAAGCATGCTCACGCGTGCACACACACACACACACACACACACACATACACACCATACATATCTACATGCAGACACACAAACACACACATAGGCACACTCACACATGTGTGCGCACACACACACACACACACACACACACACACACACACAGACTCAGTCCCTCATGCACATACTGGCCCAAATTAAAAAGTGAGAAGTCTATTCTGGGCTGTTGTCCAGACAGTGTTCTTGCAACACAACCATGGGAGAAAGTAGGTTTTTAAGAGGGAGAGAGAAAGAGGGAGAGAGAGGGAAATAGAGGAAGGGAGGGAGAGAGTGATGATGAAAGATGGGGAAGAGAGTGTAAATGGAGAGAGGGAGAAATGGACAGAGTGTGTGTGTGTTTGAGAGCCAAAAAAAGGAGAGAGACAGGGCAGAAGAAGTAGAGGTCATCTAGTCCCAGTAATTTAGTTAGCGTGTGATGTGTTGGGCATGAAGCGCCTGCGTGCTTCAAACTACGCTGCCTCTCTGTGATTGCATTTGGACACGCACATGCACACACACACACACACACACACAGAGTTGGTAATTTGGTTTTGCAGACACACCCTGTGTCATTGGCAGCTCTGTCTCTCTTTTCAGACTAGCTGTTGTTGGAAGCATCCTCTCTCTCTCCCTCTCTCTCTCCCTCAAGTGCTCTTGCTGTGGATGTTCCTCTCTGGCTTGTTATTAGTATTGACCAGTGGACACACTTCCTTTCTCACTCCTCCACCATTGCTCCTGGCTGCCTGCTCATTTCTTCTCAGTCACATCTCTGCAGCAGACAGACACCCTAATGATGCCTGTGGCACAAACACACAAACACAGTCTGTAAACATGTTTAGCAGCCAGAAAGATACAGAATGATTGAGATCTCCTTTAAATTTCCTTCCATCACTCTCCTTCCTTTCCTCTCTCTCTCTCTCTCTCTCTCTCTCTCTCTCTCCCTCCCTCCATCTCTCTCTCCCTGTCTATCTTTTAAGAGCTCTGAGTACCAGCTTTGCTCTGCTCTGTTGCTGATGGAGACAGTAGACAGACCCTCCCACCACCCTCACACACACACACACACACACACACACACACACACACACCTCCTTCTCCACCCCACTGTCTGAAATGGTCTCATGCATTAACAGTATGAAGAGTAAAGAACCAAAGCTAAGTCAATTCCATTTCATCAGTGCACTCCATTCAATTCAGTTCAGTTCAGTTCAATACCATTTATAGTATTGTGCAGAGCACATAGACGCAAAGATGTAAAATAGAGAATGATTAAATGTGTTGTGTGTATATTTAAATGTGCATGTGCAAACGTGCACACAAGCACACACACACACATACACAGTCACTTTCTCTGTATCACACATTCTATACTAAATGTCAGATAGTATAGAAAGGCCAGTGTTTATGGGTGAATGTATGCTTTTGTAAAACTTGCTGAGACTCCATCAGTGCCCTGGTCTTTAACTTAAACCTTCCAGTCATCCTCACAAGCATAATCTCATTAAGAGTTGAATGAGGAGCCCACCCACCTTTGTCGTTAAGCTAATTAGCTGAACATTACCTCAAACAAAGCATGTGGCTCAGGTGGGGTAATGGCCCACGGATTTGATTTAACTGAAATGAATTGGCACTTACCAACCCATGAATAAAAAGAGATTAGTATGAGTTAATAAGAGCTTTGAAAGATGAATGAATGAATTGGGGATTAATTAATTAGCTAACAAGGTTGATATATTGGAGACATGTGGAAGCGCGCAAAATTAAGTGTTGTAGTGTGACTGATTTGTATGTGTGTGTGTGTGCATCAGTCTCAGGGGAGTCTACTGAAATTATGTGGAAAAGAGGTGATTTAAGAAGCCATCGTCTGCACTATGTATTTATTGGATTTGTTAACCACACCAGACATACAGCCAATCCAAATCAATACGCATTTACTGACATGACAAAAACATGACATTTAACAAGTGACAATGAATGAATGAATGAATTCCAGCTGTTGGTTAAGGTTAATTCCGCTGTTGGTTAAGGTGTCCATACCATAAACCCAGGGACCTGGGCTTCACTCTGGACTGAGGTCATATACCGATCTCTCCCCATCTCTCTCACTCAGTCAATCCCTATCATATCGTGCTGTCCTAGTCAATTAAAGACCATAAAAAGGCAAAAAAATATACTTAAAAAAAAAGTGCACATGAAATAGCCTAGAAACAGATAGAACATCCTGTACCCCAGTTCTGTAGACCAGGAGAATGATGATCTGGTATTGTACACCCCTAATTATGGTTATTTTATGTGTGGGTGGTTAGTCAGGAGCAGACCTTTTCTTTAACACATCATTTTGTGATGCTTTAGTAAAGAGGCCGAATAACAACCGTGGCTGGAAATAAATGGGCTTTATTGGGCTCAAGGGAGCTGACACTCTCTCTTTCATATCTCCCCTAGTGCTACCCATAGCGTTGTTAGCTGTAGGCTAATGGTTGTAAATGAGAGTTTGTGTATTTACACGATGATTAACGATGATAAAACTAGAACAGGCCAATGTAATGTGCATAATGAGCTTACAGTGTAGGAATGTTCACTTAGTTGAACAAGGTGGCTACATTTGTGTAGCCTTATATAAGGTTGTTATGGGTGAAGGTAGTTCTTCCTCAGTTGGTGTCACAGTATGAGCGCATTATTGCTATATTGATGCAGATGGTCCATGAGGGGTACTTAGCATCAGGGCAATAACTTCAGATATAGATGCATCCAGTCAGACTTGCTCAGATATTCTCAGATATTCTTGGATTTTCTGGGAAGCTACAGTATACCTCTGAATCTGTCCCATGATACTCCACTGCTTCTGCAAAGCTGTTGCGACTGGTGGGGCTGCACACAGTGATGCACACACAGTGATGAGCAGGCTACAATTCCTTGTTCTCACGGCTGATAGTGGAAATCACAGTTCAGTTACTGTATTGTAACTGTATTGTATTGTATTGTATTGTATTGTATTGTAGTATTGTAGTGTGTTGTAGTATTGTATTGTATTGTATTGTATTGTAGTATTGTAGTGTATTGTAGTATTGTATTGTGTTGTGGTATTGTATTGTTATTGTATTGTGTTGTAGTATTGTATTGTGTTGTAGCACTGTATTGTGTTGTAGCACTGTATTGTGTTGTCATGCCTAAAAGGCACTTGAAAGATAGAGAGGAAAGGAAATTCTGAGATGGCGAGAGAGAGAGAGAGAGAGTGTACAGTTTCTCTTATCAGCCTGTACTATGAGCCCCATCCAGGCATTGTGGCGCCCAAAGGGCCTGTGGGAGCGATCCCTTACCTCTGTAGCCAGACCCATTTGCACTGCGCTGATCCGCATCCTGGCCATGACAGCACTGGGACAGCATTGGGCCAGATAAGCATTTACTGCCATGACAAAAACATGAGCAGTAATGAGCCATAATGAATATACATGTGTGACCCGTAGTCCTCTTGGATCACTGATGTATCACAATGAAGTGTATTCATATACACCAGAGCTGGGCCAGAGGCCCGCCAGTCTGGCTGCTACACTATGGTCAGACCTCACCACTTCCCCTTATCAGCTAGAGAGAGTGTGTGTGTGTGTGTGTGTGTGTGTGTGTGTGTGTGTGTGTGTGTTTGAGGCAGGGGGCTATGATCAAGGCTAGAGGTGTATAAGGTTGAGCGAGACCTGGCATGTTTGTTCAACATTAGCATAGGCTTTCAGCTAGCTCTCAACACTTCAATCACAGCTTTTGTGCTCAGTCGAGTCGGGCCGCTGCAATCAGCTCCTCTTCTCGCTCAATTGCTCCTATTGAATTGGACGGCCCTTAGAATCATTCTCCGGGGACAGCCCATTGGACAGTCCTGTCCTCAGGTGCATTCTGATTGGTGTGCTCTGCCAGTTTGTCTTCATTGGCTGTTGGATGTAATTTTGGTGTGGAAATGAGAGGTGATAGAGCTGAGCTGAGCTAAGGCGAGTGTTGCTGCATGTTTGAGGCAATAATGACTTTGTCATCAGAAATCAGTTTCTCTCATCTCTTCCTTTTACCTTTGCCTTTTGTCATGTCTAGATTCTGACATACACACACATGAGCACACACACACTCACAATGGTGACGTTTTAATACAGTAAGTCTTTCTTAATTCTGAATTCTTTCTGAAACCAAACTATTACATGTCCACTCAAGTTTATTACATGAGTTAATTATATGACAGCATGATATGACGATACTCCAATAAAATTTATAAATCTGGGATGATCAGTTGCACTTCTCTCAAAAGTGTACTTGGACCCCATTAATTCTCTGTTGATTTGTCTCTCTACTTCAGCTTTGCTTGTATGAGCAGGTTGAGTCATGTTATGCGTTAAATGTTAAACCATGTGTAAACTGTGTGTGTGTGTGTGTTCTCATGTGTTCACTCATGCTCACCTTCAGCCAACACATCCACACCACTGCCATTGGCCTGTATTAAAGCCACGCCCCTTGGCTTTCCAATCAGGAAGTTATTTATCGCCCTTTATTGTTCTCTGTGGGCTTTCCTGCTCCTGGCCGCTGCCCAAACAGGCCCGGGCATTCCGTAATATCCCACCCGCATCATGGGAATGCTCTTTAGGTGTCCTTCCCATTCCCAAGATATTCCAAGATGCCTTGCGGTCCATAGGATTTTTTTTTTGCATGTAAGAATGGGGTCAGGTCATATAGGATACGGGTTGGGGGCTGTGCATTGCATTAGGCTGGCTGGCATGGGGCCCTGTCAGGACGGATTTGTTTGATGTGGGTGTTTTAGCGCTGTAGGATGACGAGGGTGCTCTTGCCAGGGGAGATACAGGGAAGGCCACTGGAATGATGTCCCACCATCTTTCATGTGGGCTCACAAAACAAAAAGGAAAAGCGATGTCAGAAATGTGGGTAGCTGTTTGAATGTTTGTTTGTCCCTTGATTTCTGCGTTGGTGGGTGCAAGAATGTTTGTTGTTTGTTTGTGTGTGGTGTGTGTGTGTGTGTGTGTGTGTGTTTGTGTGTGTGTGTGTGGCCCTTGTTTTTGTGTTCAGCAAAGCATTCCCATGAATGTCAATTTATCAGTTGATGATCCAGAACCACCAGGGCTGTTGGCCCCCGAGTGACTCCTCTTCGTTGAGTTACTGTTGCCACAACAAAGAAGGCTCTTGAAGGGCAGAGCTTTGCCAGCCAGAGCTGAGCTCCACTTACCTGGTCTGAGCTCACACAGGGCTCTCATCCACACAAGACTCAACAGTCTAATCTGGATACTGCTCTAGGAGCCTCTCAGTGAAGTTTCCAGTGCAGTTGGTTATCTTTTGTTTTCTTTGTTTCTCTCTCTCTCTCTTCTCTCTTTCCTATTCCTTCACTCTGTCTCTCAGTTACTTACTTACTCTCTCTCTCTCTCACACACACACATACAAGGAAGCAGCCATTTTTCTCCCGTTGTCTTGTTCTGTGTGACCCAGATTCAAAGACACACGCCCATTGCCTCTGTCCACACCTCTACCTGTTGTGTATATGGCAAGTGTCACCTCCTCTACACCTGTCCCCTTAGATGTGGTGCCTGTCATTGCTGTCATCATTATCATAATTACCATCAGCATGATGTGCATTAAACCCAAAGCAGTCATTACTGCAGGGACAGTGCATTCATGTCCTGGGTTGCCCAGATGTCTTCCACACTTATCACATCAGGGAATCAGATAACATCTTGCAATTATTGCAAAGCGTGTGTCTCACAGCCACATCATGTGATCATACCGCTTGTGTTACAAGCTTTGGAGTGGGCATGGAAGCTCACACAGTGAGGGCGGACATTTTGTGTCTGCCCCCCACCTCCCTCCCACACACACACACACACCCCGAACAGAGGTTGTTTGGAATCGGGCACTTGGATGTAGAACAGACGTTCCCCTGGACCCTTGGCTGTGTTCCAGGAGGCTTGGCTCTCCAATCCCCAGCTCCTGTCCACAATCCGATAATTCCGACCATTGTTCTCCCTCGGCCAATGGTGGGAGGCGGTGCTGGTGGGACGGGTGGGGGGGGAGTGGAGTGGATTGGAGGGGAGGGGAGTGGAGTGGATCGATGTGGAATTGTGTGAAAGTGTGTTTGTGTGTGTGTGTGTGCTCGCGCTTACGTGCCTATTTGTGTGTGTGTGTGTGTGCGTGTGTGTGTGCTTGTGTGTTTGTGTGTGTGTGTTAGGGGGTTACTCGAAACAGAAAAGGAAGGAAGCAATGCATGTGTGAAGGCCTATCACCTCAGAGACAGGTAACAGCAGTGCTGAAGCAGGACACCGTGACCCTTACCACACACACACACACACACACACACACACACACACTCAACACACACACCATTTCCTCTGGAGTGCAGACCCAGCACCATCTGCACGCTTGTGAACACCAGTGTGTGTCTGAGTTTGTTTTGTTTGTGTATGGAAGTAAGTGGGATGGATTGTCTGTTTGCTAGAGTGCATTTAAACAGCTTTTTTATTCTTTAACCTTTTTCACTTGCTCGGTCTTTCCTTGTCCTCCCCTCTCTCCTTGATGAGGGCTTCTCTTCAACAGCCCACACTTGCCTCCCTGAAAGAACATGAGAATACAGAGAGAGAGAAAGTGGGAAAAAAATGAAAGTCAGAGGAGAAAAATCAGCGAGTAAAAGTCTCCTTTTGCTCGAGGACTCATGAGAGAGAGAGAGAGAGAGAGAGAGAGAGTAAAAATCCTCATTTAACCAAAATCAGATTTGTTCCAGTCTGAGCCCTGCGTTATATCAGCGCTCACTGGCATAATGAGCCACAAGACCATAACGCAACAGAGACGAAATCACTCGCGCACACACACACACACACACACACACACACACACATACATAGAGAGAGAGACTTAACTTATTCGAAAGATGGAGAATGGTTTAATGAATGAGTATACTATACATCATTAAAGTTTGTATCTGTGTGTGTAAATGCATACACACAGACACACACACAGACACACACACACACATGCTGAGCACGACCTCCTTACCTTTGCAGTCTCGCCCCCTAATTTTTCACCAGTGTCAGGGATATAGGATTCACTTACACCTGACTTTACCTGCACGTGTTGCAGACATATGCACAATGCCAACTGCAGATGCGCACACACACACACACACACATACATACACCAACACACACACCGGCACACACAGACACATACTCTTAAATATGCATGAATCATCTCATCAACCCATTACATTACCACGTTAGATCCATTAGTGAGTGTGAGTGTGTGTGTGTGTGTGTGTGTGTGTGTGTGTGTGTGTGTGTGTGTGTATGTGTTTGTGTGTGTTTGTGTCTGTTTGTGTTGGTTTTTGTGTGTCGGTGTGTGTGTGGTGGTGTGTGTGTGTCTGTGTGTGTGTATATGTGGACACAATGTGAAGTTCACCTCCATGCAGACTCAAGACCCATGCTAGGCTCTAGGGCTGGGAGCTCCAGGCCCAGTGACAGGGGCCAGATGGCTGCTTGTCCAGCAGCAGCAGGAGCAGCCGGATCCTGGAGCCCTGAAGGATAATTAAAGTGCAGTGCTCTCTGAGGAACCAACAGGCCAGGGAGGAAGTATTTAATCAGGGTCATTTGTTAAGGTTGGGTTCTGTACGTGTGTGTGTGTTTGTATGTTGTAAGTTTGGTCAGAGTCCTTGTGTAAACATACATTCACCATGCTTGAGTGCCTTTCCCATTTGAACCAACATCAGTCCCTCATGCTGGTTCTGTACCAGTCCCCAGTAGTGCATTTTCTGAATCTGTGCTCTGTCTGAATCTGTGACCCTTGGTTGAATGCTGGACAGTGTGTCACAATTACATTACTACTATGGTTTCCATCTGTATGTGTGTATCTGTCTGTATGTTTTTTCTCTCTCTCTCTCTCTCTCTGTGTGTGTGTGTTTGTGTGTGTTTTTGTCCAGACCAGGTTGAGATTGTGTTGGAAAGGCAGAAGGCTTTATTGAACTTAACCATTGTGTGTACAGGGAAAGAAAAAACATTATACAGGCCACTTAGGGGAAGGGCTCTCAATATGGTGTACAGAGATACGCTCTCACTGTGAGTGTGTGTGTGTGTGTGTGTGTGTGTGTGTGTCTGTGAGCGTGCGTGCATGAATGTCTGTACTTAAGTCTGTTTGGTGTGCATGAATCTTTGTGCATCTGGGAGCACATGTATGTACTGTGTATGTGTGTGTGTGTATGTGTGTGTGTGTTCATCTGTGTTTTGTTTTGTTCTGTTTGTTTGTTTTGTTTTGTACTAAGCCTCTGCTTTGGGGAGAATGAAAGGGGATGAAAGAGAGAGGGATTGTGAAAGGGAGAGAGGGAAAAGAAGGGAAGAACGGATGAAAGCGAGAAAGCAAGAGTGAGAAGGAAAGAGCAAGGGTGAAAAACAGGAAATGGGAGAAGCCCATAACTGCAGTTGCTGAAAGACGGAAAGAAAGAAGTGAAAGGCAAAAATAGATGCTATGGCAGAGAGAGAGAGAGAGCGAAAGAGAGAACGTAACTGCAGTAGGGAGGGGAGGGGAAAATGATGATGATGAGAGGGCGAGAGAGAGAGGGAGAGAAAGAACAAGGGGGAGAGAGGGGGAGTGGAAGAAAGGAAGAGAGAGGGATGGAGGGAGGGAGGGAGGGAGAAAAAAAGCCGTGTAGGGATTAGGGTCGTCACAGTTGACTGACTGTAACCCAGTTTGCTCCAGCTGGTTGGTGGAATGAGAGAGCGAAGGAGAGAGAGAACGAACGAGTGCAAACAGGGGGCAGGACAGCACGTAAAAGGGGGAAGGACAGTGCAAGGGAGAGGGAGGGAGGTAGAGAACGAGGGAAGCAGTGAAGGAAGGAAGGAGGATGAGTAGGAGGCGAGTGCGATCATCCACAACCGCTCCCCATCCTAACCTTCCTCCTCCTCCTCATCATCATCATTTTCGCAACCATTGCTGCCTCTTAACGCTCTTAACATTGCCACGGTAACCCCTCTCCGTGTGCACGTGCATCGCCATGGAGACGGGCTTCCCCTCACCACCGTCGCTCTGCGTGTCTCTGTCTTGCAGCGAGCGTAGCCGGGACCGCCACAGCAAGTCACGCAGCAAGGACAGCAGCAGCCGCTCGGAGAAGAACGTCACCATCAACGCGCCGCCCGCGGAGCCGCTGCTCGGGGACCAGCCGCCGCCACCGCCGCCCGGGGATGACACGCAGGTGAGTAGTGGAGGAGCGTGCGCGCGCACACACACACACACACACACACACTTCCCTGATTGTGCAGCGCTGGCATCAGTCTGTTCAACGCTGCCATCTGTGTGTGTGTGTGTGGTTGAGAGAGAAAGGGCTGGATACAGAGAGATGTAGTGATTACAGATTAACACTATGTAATGCTTATCTCTGTGTGTGTGTCTGTGTGTGTGTATGTGTGTGTGTGTGTGTGTGTGTGTGTTTCATCTGATATAATGAAGAGCTCTCTCTCTCTTTTACTGTGTGTGTGTGTGTTTGTGTGTGTGTGTGTGTGTGTGTGTGAGTGTATCAGCTGATAGTTGATGGTGTGAGTATGCGTGATGCTGGTGGCTGAGATGCTGGGGTGCCAAAGGGGTAGAGCACATATGCTGAGGGCTGGTATTGTAGGGGAGTGGGCTATAGCCTCTCTGCCCCCTGGCTCTGTGTGGCTAATGGCTGGGAATGATGCAATGGAGATACCAGTGCTAATGGCAGACATAAGAGACATAGGAGCCATAAGGGAACTGGCTTCTAAGCTTTGTGTGTGTGTGTGTGTGCGCGCGCGCTTGCGTGCGTACGTGCATGCATGTGTGTGTGTGTGTGTGGACATGAACTTGTATGTGGTTTGTGTAGCATCATAACTGGATACGCTTCAACAAGCTTGTTTGCAAGTGTGTGTGTGTGTGAGTAGTTTGTGTAGACCCTTAACTGAACAGACTTCCACAAGCTTTCCTTAATTTCCCTTTGGGGAAAATAAAATATCTATCCATATATCCAGCTTGTTTGTGTGTGTTTGCGTGTGTGTGTTTGTGTGTGTGTGTGTTTGTGTGTGTGTGTGTGTCGGTCCTTGCGGCTGAACCTGCCGGCCAGTTCAGATGACCCACAGATGCCCTCAACAGCTGGCTCAAATAATCGCCATGGAAACTTAAAGGCGCTAACAGGTCATGTAGGTCACGTTGGGAGGGGTATGGGCTCTCCTTGTACTGGAGAACCCATCCCATGCTTGCACACACACACACACACACACGCACACACACACACACAGACACACACAGACACATAAGTCGGTTAGCGTGGAGGATTTACATGGTGAATAACATGCTCGGAGATTCACACAGGAATCCACTTAGTGGCCGGCCGTTGACCAGCCTCGTTGGATTATGCCTCTGCTCCATTTCTGCTTCCAAGCCTGGCAGCTCAGGACTAGGCTAGTCAGGGATGTGATATGGAATTAGCTTCTCGGAATGCACAACCCCCACCCCCCCATTCCCTAACATTTCCTGGAATGGCATGGAAGGGGACTTTGGAATGCTGTGTATGTCTTTAAGCTTGGAAGTGTTTTCCAGTTGCGTTGTCAGTCAGCGGTGGCAGAGGTGGGTTTGGAGGGTGGTTTAGTGGGTGGTGGATTTAGGTTTTTCACCTTGTTTTTATGTTACTGGGAAGCTTATTGTCTCAGCTGTGCTTCAATCAAGCCTTTAAAAATCCAGCTTTGTTTGATACTCTCTCTCTCTGTGTGTGTGCGTGTGTGTGTGTGTCCTTAGAATATGTGTGCATGCGTGTTGTAGACAGATCTACATTTTTGGCTACACATGTGTGTGGCTGTTTGTGCGTTTGTGCCTGTCCATGTATTTATGAGTAGCCAAGTGTGTGTGTGTGTGTGTGTGTGTGTGTGTGTGTGTGTGTGTGGTGTCATGTGATGTGTCACTACGCTGTTGAGGAGAGGGATGTAGTTACTGTGTTTGGGCCCAGAGGGAATCCCACAGATGGGATTGAGTGGAGAGAGGGGAGGTGAGTAAACACACAGCACACACAGACAGAGGGAGATAAAAGAGACAGATACAGAATAAGAAAAGAAGAAGAATAGGAAGAGTAAGAAAGGAGTGGCACTGCGGAAAGAACAGTTTAAAAACAGAGGGCTGAAGAGATGACAGGAGGATCCGGGAAGGAGCGACTCAGAGGGAAGATGTAATGAGCGAGGGAGTGAGAGGGGGAGAGGAGAAATGGAAAGGGGGAGAGATAGAGAAAAGGAAGAGAGGCGGAGAGAGAGAAAAAGAAAGAGAGAGAGAGAAGATAGAAGATGCCACTGCCCAGTGCTTCTTCCTTTCAGACTCGCTGACCTACTTGGCCCTCTCTCAGTGGAAAGAGGCAAACAAAGTTAGTGCCCGTCCCACTGTGTGTGTGTGTGTGTCTATTGTTTGTGTGTGTGTGTGTCTGTTATTTGTGTGTGTGTGTGTGCATAATATGTATGAAGTAGATACCACAGCATTTTTTTCACTCTGCAGTAAGCATGACTCACTGCTATGCATATGGCCAGTCATTTGTTCAGTGTCATCACAGATCTGTGCACACACACACACACTCACACACACACTATATGTCCAGTAAAAGCCAACAGAAACGGCAGTGTGCAGTTTCCATCGGCTCTTGGTTTTAAAACTACGACAGCTACACACTCACCTACCACCTCTCTCTACCCCACATACACATACACTCTCACAATAACACACACACACACTCCCACCAGAAACTGCGGCATCCTGCCTCAGAATTATTCACAAACGCTCTGAATAATTGAAGGCATGTTTAATTTATGACTACAAGGCTAAATATTTACCCCAGTCCCAGGTGGGGTGTGTGTGGAAAAAAAGAACATACCCCAAATCTGCCCCTCACTCCTGCCCCACTGTGTCCTAGGTGGTGAGGGGGTTGGGTGGTCCGTGTTGCCTAGCGCCCTGGGACCATCAGGCCGAGCGTCCCTGGTGAGAGTGCGTGAGCTGGAAGTTTGAAGGTTTTAAGGCCACTTAGTGAGTCCATCAGCACTGCTCAGAGAGGGCAGGCTGGAGGCAGGCACTCACACCCACACAGATGCATGGAGCAGTTCTGTTGCATAGGGATTTACAACAGTGCTTTCTTTGGCACGGTAAAGCAACAAGTGGGATCGGTGAATAAGAATGCTAATCTGTGTGTGTGTGTGTGTGTGTGTGTGTGTGTGTGTGTGTGTCTGTCTGCATGTGAATCTGTTCCTCTTGTGTTTGATATTTTCCCATTTTTCCACTTTCACATTATGTTCACATCATCACACAAGCCTCTCATATGTACTGAACAGCAGTCATGGGGCAACATAGCAGGTCAAGCACAGCAAGACTCATTCTCTCTCTCATGAGAGAAGTAAAGGCAGTGTGATAGTTTTACGATAATTGCTAGACAGATTCTCATGTTCTCAGTTTGTACTCTAGAAACGCCTCATCAATACTCCTACCACTTCAGTCACAGAGAAGCCTTCATCTCCAACTGCTCCCTCTCACCACTGTCTGCCAGGGCAACAGCAGCTGGATTCCTGCCAGATCTGGCCCGGGTCTGGGCCACATTGGGGCTCTGCTGTGTGGGAGCCGTGCTCTGGCCTTCTTAAAGGAAGCTTCCCATAAAACTGTACATTCGCATTAACCAAAACCAGCAGCCATGTGCTGTGTCTCTGTGTGTGTGAAGGAGGAGAATTCCCATAAAAGTGTCCGTTCAAATTAGCAGCCATCATTTCACTGTATGATTCCTCCCCCCACGCCACCTCCCTATTCTGTAGCTGTCAGTGCAGGCCTTCCCCACCCTGTAGCTGTGGTGTGGGCTGATTACATGCTGCGCTCCTGCGGTCCCTGACTGGTTGACAGTGGACTGGGAGTCGCTCTCCGTCGGTGAGGTCGCCAGTGGAAAAGGCTGAGAAGTTGACTTGATGAGTTCTCCTGGGCTCCGACCCAAGGCCTCACCAGCGCACGGCTCTCTCTGCTCTCAGAAATGAACCAGAGGCACCTATTCACACAGTTATAGTGGTCAGTGGAGGCTCTGTGTTTGAAATTCATTTCAAGGGTGATCATACCTGCGGAACATTTATAAACTGTGTTATGCAAATGACTGCATATGTACACATGTAAATAATGCAATATGCAATATAATATGTATGTATGATATGTATATGTAATATAATATATATGTGAACTCAGGAGGCAGAATATACTTTAAATTAGTCAGAGTATTACAAGCCTGCAGCTTCTGTAGTGTTTCTGTTCCAAGGAGACAAAGGTTCCAGTGCTGCCTTAGCCATCTCTCTGTAGCAATGCTAGCCGTTAGCTTGTGAGCGAGCTGGCCAGCGGATGCAGAGGAAAGCTCTAGCAGTCTCTGCTCTGGGAGTCAGAGTGTCTGGCTGCTCTGGAGGGACTCATCATTGGAGTTAATGGTATGTGAATGGGTCTCTCAGCGGCCTGTGATGGAGGTGGAGAGGCACTCATTGCTGTAGAGTAGTGCAGTGCTGGGCAGAGGTGGCGATAAAGAGAGAAGACGTCAGGCACTCAGTGGAGGAATACAGGAGATCTCATCATGGCCACAGGGGTGAGGGAGAGGGTCAGTGGGGAGAGAGGAACCATGGATATGGAGAGAAGGGCTGAGGTAGCGTGATTATCATTATGGGATTTTTCAAGGGTAGTCAGGGTCGATGCAAAGGAACAGTATGGAGTTTGTGGGAGTGGAAGAGAGAGGGGTAGTGTGTGTGTTTGTGTGTGTGTGTGTGTGTGTGTGTGTGTGTGAGAGAGAGATAGAGAGAGAGAGATATGGGAAAGCATGGTAATGAAGGACAGAGAGATGTGGAAAATGGAGGATGTGAGAGGAATAGAAGATGTGTGTAATTAAAAGGAGGAAAGGGAGAAGGGGGGAGAGAGAGGGGGAGAGAGAGAGAGCGTGAAAAGGAAAACTTGAGACTTGAGGAACCTTGCAGTTCCTTATTGGCTCAGGGCTCTGTTCTGGCACCTTTCACTTCAGATAACGTTACTCTTGCAGACCATCAAACTATGTCATTCGCTGCTATAATGACCGAACACACACACACACACACACACACACACACACACACACATACAAACAAGCAAGGAAACAAACTTCACACACACACTGACAGGATTACTTGTCACACAGAGACATGTAAGCTTCTTATATTCTGGCTTCAATGAGGTGAAAAGACACACACATGTGTGTACATGCACACACATTCTCTCTCTCTCACTCACACACACACACACACACACACACACACACGCGCGCAGGCGCAGATGTGAAAATTCACAGTACATGTTTTTGACACATAGCACCGTGCATGTACAACAGACTTAGATAATCACTCACAAACTGTAGGAACACACATACACACACACACACACTCTCTCTCTCTCACACACACACACTCTCTCTCTCACACACACACACACACACACACACACACAACAGCCACTTATATGGCCCAGCTCACCTTGTCAATCACACCTAGCAGACAGGCTCTCACAGTCTTCAATAGTGCACCACTTAGCTTCTGTGTAGCCTGAATAGAGCGCAAGTGTGATGTGAGTGCGGATGAATGCATCTTCACACATTCCCCCGCACCTACTCAAGCCGATCACACGCGTACACACACATGTACACACACACACAGGCAGAGCAAGCGGTGGAATAAATGCCTCAATAGCTTAGGCCTACCAGGCGTATTCAGCAGTCACACATTAAGGAGCTTCAACTCTTTTCATATCCCTGTGTCACTAAATGAACATTCATCTACAGACATTCATCTCATCCACCCTGAGTTCAGTCTCTATGCACTCGACACCAGCTGAATACTCGCCTCAGTCTTGCCATCTTTTAGCTGGTCTCTATAAGGAAGTGGGGTCCTTGATTTCCTTTGGGATAAATAAAGTCTCTGTCTGTCTGTGGCAGAGGACATGAGGACATGCAGGACATGATGTCTCCTTTGATGCCCATTATTTGTGCCACTGGCACTACAGCCTTCACCTCACCAGCTGGTGACAAATTCTAGTCTTGGGCAAATGAAAATACACACACACACACACACACACACACACACACTAAAAACACACACCAGTGATATTGGAGGGACGCGTATAGAGTGACAATAGGCCACAGTGCCTTTGGGTTATGGACATTGTATAAGCCTCAGCGAAGGTGTTGCAGTATTGAGCCCCAGTCAAGCCCTGTATAAACTCTCATCATCACCTTCTGCAGTGCTGCAGAGAGCAGTGCTTTGGCCGCCAGCCATCCCAGGCCCATCCCACTGGCCCAGCTGTCAGTCATGCTCAGCTCTGCTCTGCTTTGCTTTGCTTTGCTTTGCTGTTCTGTGCTGTACTATACTGTGTTGTGCTGTATTGTGCTGTACTGTTCTGTGCTGTGCTGTGCTGTATTGTGCTGTGCTGTGCTGTGCTGTGCTGTACTGTGCTGTGCTGTACTGTATTCTGTGCTGTGCTGTGCTGTATTGTGCTGTGTTGTGCTGTGCTGTGCTGTGCTGTATTGTGTTGTGCTGTGCTGTATTGTGCTGTGCTGTGCTGTATTGTGCTGTGTTGTGCTGTGCTGTGCTGTATTGTGTTGTGCTGTGCTGTGCTGTGCTGTGCTGTACTGTGCTGTGCTGTGCTGTGCTGTGCTGTGCTGTGCTGTATTGTGCTGTGTTGTGCTGTGCTGTATTGTGTTGTGCTGTGCTGTGTTGTGCTGTGCTGTGCTGTGCTGTGCTGTGCTGTATTGTGCTGTGTTGTGCTGTGCTGTATTGTGTTGTGTTGTGCTGTGCTGTACTGTGTGCTAGGAAGCTGACCATGGTTGAATCCCAATGTGGCAAAGACTTAACTTGCACAAATCAGCTAATCAAGAGAAGGATTTATGCTAGTTGAGTTTTTGAGGATTTCCCCTTTTGAACTGTTACTTAACCGACATAGGACAACATAGGACAACCTTCCTCAGGATTGCCAGCTTTGACCAGTGTCAGTGTGGCGTGCCACGGGTAGACTTTGCTCCGTCCCCTCCTTCTGCTGATGCGGCTGTTGCCGTTGTGGCTGCTGTTGCTGTTGCTGCCACGCAAAGGGGGGGGAATGTATTTAAAAGTGGGGGATTAAAGGCCTCTTCTTGCCCCAGTGTCATCTGACGGCGTGCTAATGCTCATCGCAGCACGCGTGTGTGCACTACTGACTTGGAAATCACTCACCAGTGAGAGGGACAGAGGGAGAGACAGGTGGGGGTGTGGTGGGGGGCGGCGGCTCGGCAGCTTGCTCACTCACACGCAATACTCAGAGTCAGAGACAGACATGCACACGCATATATACACACACACACACACTTGTGCAAATAACACACACAGACACATACACACAAATACACACACACACACACACACACAACACAGTTGTCACATATTAAAAAGAAGACAAAAAATTTATTCACTGGATACACTCACTGACATGTGGGCAGGCATCCTTACACACATGCCTCACAGAAGCACACATTTATCCTAACCTTGCACTTGCACACACACACACACACACACACACACACACACACACACACTGTCAAACACATACATGCAATGAGACACACTCACACTTGCACAGAAACCAGTACACACGCTTGACAAACACATGAATCATGCCCAGAAGCACAGGTTCACACACACACACACACACACACTTGCACAGAAACCTAGCCTGAGAGCTGAAGAATGCATGCATTAGCGATGCGCTAAGCGTTTGCCAGTTGGAGGCATTCCTGGCTTACGTGTCTGGTTACCCACGGAGGGATTACATTACAGACACAGGCCCAATTTCACGCTGGAGAATAGAGCTCAGGCCCAACATGACAGCTACTGATGGGGGGGGAGGGGGGTCAGAGCAGCGCTAGTGGGTTTGCATTGCTGTAGGGCTCTCCTGTCATGAGAGACACACTCGAATACACACTTAAACACACACACACACACACATATAGATGCACCCCCCCCCACACACACACACAAAAGGTCACAATGATTGCAAAATATGCATGCAAGATGCATAGATTCTCTCACAGACACACGGACAAATCTAGGCTACATGGTTATGTCTGTGCACACATGTATGTAGTCAATGTATTGCACATACATGTGCAAATGTACACATTCCACTGTTGCTCATCAGCTCCTACATAAGGGTGCAAAGGCAACAATCTCCTGCTGGTGCAAAGGCAACAATCTCCTGCTAAACGTCAGCAAGACCAAGGAGATTGTGGTCAGCTTCCAGAGGGGCCACACCCAACACCCCCCACTGACCATTGACGGTGCTGCAGTGGAGAGGGTGAGCAACACCAAGTTCCTGGGGGTGCACATCAGCGACGACCTCTCCTGAACCACCAACACCGCATCACTGGCCAAGAAAGCACAGAAGCGTCTCTACTTCCTGCGCAAACTGAAGCGGGCAAGTACTCCACCACCCATCATGACTGCATTCTACAGAGGAACCATAGAGAGCATCCTTACCAGCTGCATCACTGTGTGGGGTGGGAGCTGCACTGACTACAACAGGAAGGCTGTACAACGCATCATAAGGACAGCCGAGAGGATCATTGGTGCATCACTCCCCTCTCTGCAAGACCTGTACACCACCCGCCTCACCCGAAAAGCCATCACAATTGTCAGCAATGCAAGATGGAAAATGTCAGTGATGCTGTTATGTTAGGTAGTAGTACTAGGCAAAAGTAGCCTTAAGCTACTTGCACTTATTTATTTATACAAACTTAAGACTAGAATTGTCTTGTTGTGCATCTGCACTTTACTGTTGTCCATGTACACGCATGGGATAGTGGGAAACGTAATTTCGATTCCTTTGCATGTCAAGTACATGTGAAGAAATTGACAATAAAAGCGACTTTGACTTTGACTATGGACATCAGGGCACCTACAGTAATGTCACTCTCCACTCCAACTGAAAATAGACATAGTTACATCTACTGGTGGTTTAAAAATACATTTCCTCTTAATGACGATTATGTAGGGGCAATATTTGGCCATTTTGTGTGTGTGTGTGTGTGTGTATGTGTGTGTGTTTTCTGAATCTGGGCTTGGCCTGCTTTTGTTCCCACTGCTGTTGTGTGCTGTGCTGTGTTGTGCTGTGCTGCTGTATTTACTGTGAAGCTTGGCCACATGTGAGCATTAACCTCTGGATTCAGTCCTTCTCTAGAGGCACTGTTAAAGGCTTTGTGTGTGTGTGTGTGTGTGTGTGTGTGTGTGTGTGTGTATGTTTCTTTGTCCTGACAGAAAGATAGAGTGTATAAGAGAAATTGTGTGTGCTCTGTGAGCATTTTATTTATGTGTAAACTGTACCAGCTTTATTCATGTCCTTGTTTATTTGTGTGTTTGTGTGTGAGAGAGAGAGAGAGAGGGAGAAAGAGAAAGAGCATGTTTTGCTGTATATGTTTAGACACAGAACAGTAAAATACAGAGGCAAGGCTTTTGAAAGACTCTAACTCCCAGAGGGCTTTGGAGTGCATCTGCTGGTGTAGTGGCTTTTACCAGCAGGTCAGCACTGATGCGGTTGTAGTTTTGTATTGTGTTGTGTTGGCGCTGAGCTTCTCTTAGCCTCTGTGCTCACGGCTGGGTGCTCACGCCTCTCGACACTGCCCCTGCTGAGATACAGCTGACTCTGGTGCTGCAGCACTGAAACACACACACACACACACACACACACACACACACACACACACATGCTACAGAGATACACAAACACATGTATGGCACAGATGCACTCACACATAACTCACACTTGGAGTAACATTCACACACACACAGACACACATGCACACGCATGTACACACACTTTTGTAACCCTTTTTATACTTACACACCCACCACACCACACACAAACACACCACACACACACACACACACACACACACACACTAAACACTGCCATTGTAAACACATAAACACTTTAGTACTGATATAAATTCCTCATTGCTTCAGTAGGTAAAGTATGTGCCTGCACTTGTGTGTGTGTGTGTGTGTGCGAGTGTATCCATGCTCATGCTTGTGTGTGTGTGCATGTGTGTGTGTGTGTGTGTGTGTGTGTGTGTGTGTGTGTGTGTGTGTGTGGAGGGTGTTGTAAGAGGGAGAAGGGATAAGTGTGTTGAGTGACAGGTTCTTTCCCTCCGTCTCTCTATCGCTCCTGTCAAATGGCCCCAGGGGAGCCAGAGGAACACGCTGACACGTGCCTGCAGGCCACAGACATGTCATCTGATAGCCCTCACAGAGAGAGAGAGAGAGAGAGAGGGAAGGAGAGAGGGAGAGAGAGAGAGGGAGAGAGTGAGGGGCAGAACTTATGGAAGAGAGAGAGAACTTATAGCAGAGAAAAAGAAAGATAGAGAGAACAGTAGACAAAGACAGACGAAGATTCCTGACAGAGCTAGAAAGGGGGGCACAGAGTGATGATGGAGGGAGTGAATTTGAGAGGAAGAGAACAGGGGAGCGTGAGAAAGAGAGGGGGAGAGAAAGCGAAAGAGAGAGTAAAGTGGCATAAGATGGTGTGGATCGAGGGGATTTAGTGCAGTTCTATATGATGAGTAATCTGATATTAGCACAAGTAAGATCCGGTACACACGCACATACACACACACACACATACACACACATACGCACATATAATAAATCCTTATGTTATCAAAACTTTAATTATCAAAACTAAAATTGTATTTTTTTTTTATTCTTCACTGCTATTTCTGTACATTTTGGGAATGGGAATCCTTGTGATACAGATCAAGACATTTCTACAGAATGATAGGAGTTCCTTAACATGCCCTTTACTGCCTACACCCCCCCCCCTTATGCACAGTACAGGCTGACAGAGATACAATTTCACTACATTTCTTACACCCAGTATCTCTGCATGTGACAATAACCCGTCCTTGTATTCCTCGCATTATGAAGATTTAATATGATTTGTATAGTACAGATACCCTGCCAACCAGTCAGATGGCAGTATTTATTTTCTCCAAGTGATAATTGGTGTATAAAATGTGCTGTGGCGACTGACCCCAGAATGGCATGAATGGTGTGGGCTCAGAGGAGCGGTGCGGGGGAAATGATTTGAGGCTGGGCTGTGTGTGTCCCATAGGCCTGCAGTCTGACAAGACAGCAGGGATGAAGGGCTCACAGTGAGCTCACACACACTTGCACATAAACATGGACATAAACATGAACGTCACAGTTCACCTTTAGACTTGGGGGTGCTGATATGCAAGCTGCAGCGGAAGGTGTTGGAATCTGTGTGTGTGTGTGCGTGTGTGTGTGTGCACGCGCATGTTGGTATTGTGTGTTTGTATGTATGGTACACGTGTGGTATTTCACATAGGATCTCAGCATTGTTGCTTGTTGCCATTTGTCTGGTCTCTCGTCCAGCAGTCACTCAAATCCACTCATAGCTTATGCCATTCCAACCAAACAGCATGCGAGTGTGGTATGTATGGTAGTATAATGTATGTGTGTGTGTGTTTGTGTGTGTGTGTGTGTGTTTGCGTAGGTTTATAATTCTCACTGCTCCCTAAGTGTGTGAGCAACTCCGACATCCCTCCAGCGATGGGTGGCCAGGTGCATGCTGGGACAGTGGAGGTCACAGTTCACTTTGTTCACTATGCAGCTCTTACGTGCCTCATATGACAATCAAGCTTTCACTGGAATTAATGATGCATACATTTTCCATACACTTCTCTGTAAATTTGATTAAATAATCTAAATTCTCATATAAATATGACTACATCATCAAAATTCTCTTGCAAATATCCACACACACAGGCATGCAGAGAGAGAGAGAGAGAAAGAGAGAGATCTTGACTTAATTTTTCCTCTAGAGATGTTCTACCACTGACTTGTGGCTCAAAGCATAAAGCATAATTAACATGCTGCTCCCATGCTCCAGCGAGGCCAGCTAAACTCAAACACTCTGTCACCAGTATACTGATATGGTACCTATTTACACACACATCTCACACTTATGTATGCACACACACACACACACACACACACACACACACACATTTAGTGTGAGGCAAGTGAGGCAAGATTAGTTTATCTCTTATCAGTATGGTCTGTCTGTGTGTGTGTGTGTGTGTGTATGTGAGTGAATGTGTGAGGGTGGTGGGTGGGATTAGTGTTGATGAATGTTGAGTTAATCCAGTGGATTGAGGCACTTTTGTAATTGAAAATGGGGAGATGGGGGGAGATTGGATTGAGTGAGAATGTTTGGAGGCACTCTGGAGCTCTGAGACCCCAGGGGACCCACTCTCACTCTCCCTCTGGCTGACACACACATACACACACACACACACACACACACGCATGTACACACACACATGCATATAGATAGGTAACATGCACACAGACAGACACACAGAGACACACACACACATTCAGAACATAGACTTGAGACCCTGGGTGTTTGTTTGTCTGGGAGTTTCATCTCTAAATTAAACTTTCTGTCCCTGACTGCACTTCATTCTCTCTCTCTCTCTCTCTCTCTCTCTCTCTCTCTCTCTCTCTCTCTCTCTATCTATCTCCCCTCTGTATTCATCCATCCATCCCTCTCTCTCTGACTTTCTCAGTTATTTTATCCCTTTCTTCATCCCTCTCTCTCCACTGTCCCTCTCTCCTCTATCCCTGTCTCTCTCTCCCTCTGTTTAGCCTTGATAAATGAGGGGAAGAGGATGAGGGTGGAGAGTGCAGAGGTGCTGGACACTTCACACACACACACACACACACACACACACACACACACACA